>DF359459.1:0-23714 GCA_000787875.1 Solanum virginianum
GAAGCTCCTTACAATTCTCCTCCTCCACGTTGCCAGATTTTCTGGTTGAAGATTGCATGGTGAGTCCTCCACATATAGGGATAAGATTCCACTTATTTTCATGCCTCGTTTAGACTCAATTATTTTTAGATACTATCTTTTCATGGTGAGCGCGGGAAATATCTTGGCCCTCGTTGTATTCATAATTAGAGGTCTTGTTTAATACTGTAATGGTTATTTATAATTGAGCTTGAACCCTTTATGCATTTGTATTATGAAGATATCCCTTAGTCTCATTCTCCCCTTTTATATTAAATGCTTGATGAGATGAAAGTCTTAAGTCCCTAGTTGCCCCCATAGCATGAGTCATACCTACCTACCCCTTAGAAATTACTTGTTATGTGATTCATGCTTATCCCCTTCCCACTAACATCCCCATAGCATGAGTCCAAAGTCCCCCTTCCGTTAGAAATTATATGCTTTGTATTTATCGCTCATTTATGCTTCTGCAAAACTAAGGATGTGTTATGCATGCTTTAAAGGCTTGTTTGGGATCCCTACGGGTTCCCATTTGTTGTGTCACTTCTAGACCATTGGCTTGTAGGGTGATAACAGTCATTTTAACTATCGAAATTACTCAGCAATGTGCGAAATTATCACTCATACCACCTTTTCTGATTGATCTTCAATACTGAATTCTATAACTTCCGGTGATGGTATTCCCCACTGCCAAATCAATTCAACGGATTGCTGAATTGACACCTTCATTGCCAAAAGTAACAGTGTTTAAAAGTCTAAAATCTATGAAAAAAGTGACAGTCTATTAGACCACCAAATCAGCTCGATGGATCATCGAACATGCTTGGCGGGCAAATAAACATGTCCACCCTACATGCTTTTCATATGCTTAATTTTGAATCTTCTCTCTTATTATTTATTCTCAAACAAATATTTGAGCTTGTTTTGTAGACATGGGTAGGTCGAAGGAAACTGTCACTCGAGGAGGATCCTGGGAAGCTTGGGGAGATACTATAGCCCCCGACCAGGTGGAGCAAAGACCTCATAGGGAAGTATGGAGCAAAGGCAAAATGAAAGTGATAAGCAATGGAAATATGACAGGGATGATAAAGGATACCTCAATCTGACATGGACAACTTCAGCGCATGAGCAAGAGGTGTCCAAAACCACAACATGTGAGCCTACTTCAAAGTCATGTCCTAAATGGCACCAAAGTTAGTCTAGGTCCAAATCCCTTCATAATCCTCTCCTTTAGACATCCTAGAGAATTAAGGAGACTATAGCCCCAAGGCATAAGAATAGACTTAATACAGTGGGTCTCATGACAATTTTGGAGGAGAGGAGACTATTAACTGATGGGATCATGGATCAGTACCTTGAGGTGTGGGGCACTGTAAAGGTACACAAATTCTAGTACTTTACCACACCTTGGGACCCATATAGTCCAAGTTGGGCTAGAGAGTTCTATGTGGCTAAGGTGATTCCCAAAAGCAAAAGTCGGGTGATGATTACTCTCAAACCTTTTGATGTTATGGAGATTTATGGTGTGCAAGTCCAATGCAACGATACTAATATCAATGATGCCATGGCCTACAAATTCCGACACTGACACTACCTAGATGATTTGTGTCATGACTAAGACCTAGGTCCTAGCCGTGACATAGTGAATGTGACACACCAAGGCATCTTATCCAATCCTCATGTTCATATCATAAGCATTCATTAGGAAAAATAAGCATGCATAAGAGATTAAGCAAGTGGAAGTACATACAGTGAAAATGCCATAGTTCCCTTAGGGGAATATACATCAGCCCATGAAGTCCAATTCATTCCTCTCAATCATAGATCTTGCGCGTAAGAAGCACATAACTCACTAGCTCACCCTTAACACGTGCATCAAAAGAATGTAAGATGAATAAGTCACAACATAAATGAAAAATACATCATAGAGCTTATTCCCCAAGTAAGGGATTTCACCAACATATCTTCAAGCTCAAGATCAGAATCTAGCCACAAAATAGAATAGTCACCTCGTCATCCGTTCCTATATAGTTAGATCATGTAGCGAAATAAGTACGCGTGAGCATATCGAATGTACTAAGTATGTATGTATACCATGAATCAATGAACATCATAATAATATCAAAATGCATAATCATAATCAATAGGATAAGGACACTTGATGTATGAGCATGCAAGTTTAAATCGTGAGAGAAGCATCATCAAGCCTATTCATAACTTTCCATTACATATGTGGGAATAAGACAATAAATAGCATATAACACCATGCATACTATTACATGGAATCTTGATGTTCACTCCACATTAATCTAAGAGCAGTATACTTTTTCAAGGTAGACTCGATCCTTACCCTATAGGCTCTATCCTAGCACGATGAGACCCCACCCCTCAAGCTCTGTCCTAACATGGTGAGTATCCATCGTATAAGCTAATCACATCTAATAGCATACCTTTAAGGCATAAACATGAACATTATTCCTATGGTGACATATTTTTATGAGACTTGAGGATTTATACAAGGACCTTTGGAAATAGTCCCCCTCACATCAGTCCCCTTGATACTAAGTCATATCGCATGGAATTGTAATCACCACTAGTTTAGGAGCCCTGAGTATAAAAAAGTTGGCCTAAAAAATAATTGAGAACCTAATTTATGGGACCACTTATGGCCCGTAAGTAGTTCTGCAGCCAATGGGATATGTTCTTATATATACAACTTTAGGAAGGGGAAAATTTTCCAAGTGAGGGGTAACCCACTAATAAAGCTATGGCCCATAGAGTATGTTACGTCTCATGGATTGATATGTAAGTAAGACCTCGAACATGAAGGAAATTTGGAGTTTTTAGGATGGTGACTTATGAGTTATCAGACATCCCGTAGAATAGGATTGGCTCATATACAATTTTGTGGAATGAGGTTAGAAATAAGATGAAAATTTGTCTAAGTATGGAAGGACTCTATGAGTCCAACTGTGGCCCATAAGTAATTCCATGGCTCATACTATTGGTCATATTTTTCAATTCCACACCATATTTCAGGATTCTTAGGTATGCCATCAGACGAATGGAATTATGTCTCTTAAGTCATTCTGCGGCCCATGATCAATGTTCTATAAGTAGCTTCCGACCATTTTCAATAAAGGATGATTCAGTCATTTCTATCAATTCTATTCCAAAACCATGACTTTTTTGGATGGGTAACGAACCTATATTAGCCTTCAAGATCTAATTTCCATCATTCTATACTCTCAAATTCGCTAAGGTAAAAGTGGCTCTAAAGAATAAGCAAGAACAAGGCTAGGGTTTCCAAGATTCTTCCCTAAGGCTTCAATTTTATTTCTCTCTAGTTCCCCTACTATATAAGTTGATTTATGGGTATCCTATCCCCCATAGAGTTCCCTACTGCACATTTTACTTTTTCTTTAAGTTCCTCAATTCAAAATGCTTGCTTATGATGATTTCATGATCCTTATGTTATTATATAATGCTCATAAAGTTCAAGGACTATTTTGTAAAGTAAATATACATATATTTTGAAGTATAATGTTGATTCTATGATGGGTTTTGATATGTTCATTGTTGGGTGATTTTGATTTTCCTTTTTAAAGAAATTTCGGATGATATATATGATTTATGATTGTTTCATGCATCAAATAAAGCCCATTATATTTTTAATGAATGTTTCTAATGAATTATGACTATGACTACAACATTTGTGAAGAGCTTCAAAGTTTAGTTTACTCAAGATATATGTATGATAATTATTGCCCTAGAAGATGTTTGAGAAAGATTCTTATATTTAACTTACTCCTATGCTTTCTACTTATGATTCTAAGAGTATGTTTCAAAGATACTGTAGGATGACATAGCACCAAGAGGACTAGAGAGTGGGACTCATCCCTTTAGTTGAGGCATGATTCCTTGAAGCTAAATCTCAATGTCCCTAACTATATGCTATCATAGGAGCCTTATAGGCTAGGCTAGTGGATCCACATAGGTCAAAAAGATATGAAAGATGCAGTTACAAAGTTACTAAGTTTCGGATATCTACCTTGGCAAGTAGATTCTCCTTTTCCCAATGGAAGGAGTGCATTGACTTTTTTTCCAATGTAAGGAGTTCATTAGATTCCATGTAGTAGCTCACATCATTTTACTGTCAGTTATGGTCAATTTCTACAAGTTTGAATAATCTTATGATATGTATTTACTTCATGTGTTTTATTATGTATTATCTCATATTAATCTGAGTCATACTCTTGGTGCATGTTTAAGCTTATTTCATGACTTTTTAGTCTTGTGTATTCCTATATGTTATGTATAATTATTATGGAATTACAATTTCATCTGTGCATTGCATCTCACAAACTTATTGCATTCAAATGTATTAACACATATTTTCCTGTATAATTTAACCATGTAAGGATAGGTACTCCTCTACCGGCTCGTGGCTAGTAGTTGGTGTTCAAGACTAGATTATTGTTATGGTGATCCCTTAGTTTGGGACTCCACCTATTTCCCACTCCTTTATGTATATTTTGTTTTCCGATAATGTATTTATTACCCTTTTGAGGCTTTTAATTTCTATGTTGTCTATTATGGATGTTCTTTCTATTTGATGGAAACTGACCATACCTGTTCCATTCATTATGTATTAGTGGTATGCATATAGACAAATGATGTTCTCTAATTTCCCTAGTTTTTCATGTTGTTTCATTGCATAAGATGGCCCACAACCCATTTTCCTTGTGTTTTTCCTCAATATGTTCCTATTTAATACCTATGGATTCTTGAGCGCTTAGACGGCTTAGGTGAGGTGTCTTCGAGTATCTTACTTATTATTTGATGACCAGACCCCTAGGTTAGTCATTACAAACTTAGTGGCAAAGCTAGAGGTTTCAAAATGTTCTTTGGATATCCATGTATATCCTATAGCATAGAGTCTCGTTCAAGATTTGAAAGCACACAACTATCTATAATGGGAGGCTAAGAGATGGTTTTGGAAAGTCTTCCCTTCTTTCTTATTCAGTTTTATGCCTTATAGTTGATTAAGGATTTTTGCTAGGTAATAACAAGCTTTTGTTTCTTTCTAGATCATGCTGCCCTGAAAAGCTCCCCATTAACGAGGCTTTCTGGAACAACAAGTCACTCAACTCTAATAGGATGAAGGAGTGTCTCAAGCAGAGTTTAGAGTTGCTTTCATATTAGCCTAAGCATTGGCTAACCAAGCAAATAAGGAGATAGTCGTACTTCCCTAAGTGTCTAACCCAATTGCCATAGTCTGTGACATTATACTGGTGAACCCGAAAGAACTCCATGGGTCAAAGTTTGATGAGGACCCTATTAAGTTTCTTGAAGAGGCTTATCGGGTTGTCGTGGTGATGGTTGTGCCACTCGAAGACAAAGTTGGGTTGGTGGCTTACCAACTTAAAGGAATCACTAATATTTGGTACGAGTAGTAGGCCGATGTGAGAGGCCAAAGAGCGAATCTCATTAGTTGGGAGGAACTCAAATATACCTTCCTAGAATAGTTCTTCCTTATTGATCTTAGTGAGTAAAAGGTCAAAGAATTTATCAACTTGAAGAAAGGGAGAATGAGTGTGAGGAAGTATGCCCTCAAGTTCACCAAATTGTCCAAGTATGCTCCATTCATGGTCGTGGATCTGAGGGCTTGCATGAGCAAATTTATTTTGGGTGTCCCCGAGTTGGTCTCCAAAGAATGCAAGATGGCAATGTTTGTCAAGGAGGTGGACATTTCCTGCCTAATGACTTGTGTCGAACAGATTGAAGAGGAAAAGTTCCGAGAAAGGGCAAGGGAGTCTAAGCGGGCTTGTGTGGATGGTGGGAACTATTCTCATGAAAGGAAAGGTAGATATAAATCTCATTGAAGCACAAGGCATGGATCCACCAACACTCCTCCTTTCTTTAAGGACAAAAGGGTTTCCCCAAAGCCCCAAAGTCCAAACTGCCCCAAGTGCGGAAGACCCCATAAGGGTGAATGCTTAGTCAGGTCCAATGCTTGCTTGACTTGTGGATAGCCCAGCCACCATGCCAGGGACTACAAAAGTCAAGGTACAAGACCCCAGGACCAGAGAGATTGAGTTCAGTGTGCCCCCAAGGCAAACCTGAAACACCCCTCATGTGCTTCGGAAAGCCCCATAATCATATTTTCTATATATCTCAAATTTCGTGCATGATATCAAAAATTTGACTTTATATTTTTAATCAGAGGGAAAAATTGAGTGGAGAATGGGTACAACCTAGATTTTAGAAGACCCATAGCGAAAAATAATTTTTACTAATTTTTGGTTTCCTGTGTGTATCTGCGACCAGGCCACAACGCAGACTGGACAGGAATCTAGACAAAACTGCCTCTGAAATAGGTCCGCATCGTGGACTGGAGGCGGACCCACTTTATCATGTTTATCATGTTTGATTTGCCTTTGCAAACATACACTGGTACTTTATCATGTTTATCATGTTTGATTTGCCTTTGCAAATAGACCACATTTCGCAAGGGGTGTCATGCCCGGTCATCAGAACTGAGGTGGTGTTAGTCCTCGGAGTCCAAGTTGTAGCTTTTTGGTCTATGTTGGTTAAGGTCACTTCCCTCATATGTATTCTATATCTATTATGCAAGATGACTGATTTACAAACATGTTTTATTATGAGCATTGATCATGCATGCTATATTGAGATTATATTTATTCGTTGCTTATGATTATGTATTTTTACTATATTGGCTTATATCTTGTTGCATTGCATCCCACATACTTAGTACATTCAAATGTACTAACGTATACTTTATGCCTACATGATATTACCATGTAGGGACTAAAGCTGTTTTGGATCATCCTCCATGTGGCTAGTTCGATACTTCGGAGATAAGAATTGGTGAGTCTTCAAGTCAGAGGACACTATCTACCTTACTCTAGCTATTTTGAGACTTCATTGTGTTGAACACTGTTACTATGAGGGTGAGCTTAGAAAGTGTCTTGGCTCTCACCCCATTCCAAGTTAGAGGTGTTGTTGGATATTATGATGTACTTATGCTATGAGCTTGAATCCTATATGTCTTTATGATTATCAAAGACTTCTCTTAGTCTCGCTTCCCTTTTTCTATATCTCTTGTTGTTGTTATTTTGCTTCTGCGACTAAGGATGTGTAGTTGATATGCTAAGAGACTTGTTTGGGTCCCTTTGAATTCTCATTCGCCGTGACATGTCTAGATACTAGGCTTGGTTCATAACAAGCTTAATATCAGAGTCCTAGGTTGTTAAAGGTCCTTGAAATCCAACACACTGCATCGATTAGATTCTTATTCATGGTTGTGAAGCGTGCCATAACTATGAATGGGAGGTTATGAGGCATTTTAGGAAATATTTCACTTCTTCATGGTCTATATTATCCATTAAATGCAAGAGTAAGGATTTTCCCATAACGAATGTTCTTTACTCTTCTATATCATGCCAATTCCAAGAGAGCGACTAACATACACCCGAGGAGCGACCAACTCCTCCCGCTCCTTAAGATGGAGGGGTAGCCCAAGATAAGTTTCGAGATACTATCACAATATTGGCCCATATTATGACCAACCAAATGAACCAAGGGCCACAAGCCCCTCATGCTCCCACTCTAGCTCGTAGGCTAAAGGATTCCAAAAGAATGAACCCACTGGAGTTGCATGGATCCAAGCCGGAAGAGGATCCCCAAGAGTTCATCGATGAGGTTTATAAAGTGTTACCTATCATCGACATCAAATTGGAAGAGGAAGCAAAGTGAGCATCCTACCAACTCAAAGGTGTGGCCCGAATTTGGTTCACCCAATGGAAATTGGAGAGGAGAGATGATGATACTATTCCTTGGGAGGAGTTAAAAGCTACATTCCTCAATTAGTTCTTTCTTATCGAGCTAAGGGAGGCTAACATGATGGAGTATGTGAACATTAAGCAAGTGTAATGGAGTATGCCCTCAAGTTCCACAAGCTCGCCAAGTATGCCCCACAATTGGTTGCCGAACCTAGATCAAGGAAACATAAATTTATGTTGGGAGGGTTTGACTTGGTTAATGAGAAGTGTCATACTGCTATGCTAGTAGGTGATATGGATTTGTCTCATCTCTTGACTTATATTGAGCAACTAGAGGGGGAAAAGGTTAGAAAAAGAAGAAGAGGTGAGTCCAAGAGGGCTCGTTTTGAAGGTGGTTTCCAAGGTTCCAAAGGTGGCTGATTTTCTCAAGGACACAAGCTCCAAAGTCAAGGGTCTTCTAATGCTCCTAACAAGAGATTTTCTAATGATAATCCTAGATTTCAAGGTGGTAATGGTGGGATGAGTCACCCTAAGTGCCAAAAGTGTGGATAAAACCATGGTGGTCCATGTTTGAAAAATTATAATGCTTGTTTTGGTTGTGGTGAAGTGAGTCACAAGGTTACTGATTGTCCTCATGCTCAAAACAAAGGTAGAGATAGTCATCCATAAGGCCAAGGTGTTAATACAGGTCCAAGGGCAAGGGGAGGCCAACAAGGGGGTGCTCCAAGGCAAAATAGATTCTATGCTCTTCAAGGAAGGCAAGGGGTGGATGAGGTGCCCAATGTCATCACCGGTATGTTACAAGTTTTTTATTATGATGTGTATGCATTAAATGCCACTTCACAAGTTGTAGGTCTTAGTAATGTCATCACCGGCATATTAAAGGTTTTTGATTTTGATTTGTATGTATTGATAGATCTGGGTGCCACTCTTTCTTTCATTACTCCTTTTGTTACCAAAAATCTTCATGTGTGTCACGAATTGTTATGTGAACCTTATAAAGTGTCAACCCCTGTTAGTTAGTCCATTGTTGGTAGAAAAAGTCTATAGAAATTTTCCCATGTTCATATTGCATAAAATCTTTCTTTGTGATTTTGTTGTATTAGATAGGGTGGATTTTGACATCATTCTTGGGATGGATTGGTTACATGCATATTTTGCTTCAATTGATTGTAAAACCCGTAGGTTTAAATTCCAATTCCTTAATTTTCCATGAATGGGAAAGTCATGATGTGGTGGTCAAGGGTAGATTTATTTCTTGTCTTAAAGCCCAAAGGTTGATTTCTAAGGGCTAGCTTTATCATTTTGTGAGGGTTAGGGATGTTGAGTCCAAAGTCCTTCCTATAGAGTCGGTTCCGGTGGTTAATGAGTTTCTTGATATATTTCCCGATGAGCATCCTGGTGTTCCTCCTGAAAGGGAAATAGACTTTCATATAGACCTCCTTCTCGGTACTCAACCTATTTCCATTCCCCATATACTGTATGGCCTAGCGAAATTGAAAGAGTTGAAAGATCAATTGAGGAATTTATTGGAAAAGGGTTTCATAAGGCCTAGCAAGTTACCTTGGGGTGCATCGGTATTGTTTGTGAAGAAAATCAATGGTTCCCTTGAAATGTGCATTGATTACTTGCAACTTAATAGAGTCACCATAAAGAACAAGTACCCTCTGCCAAGGATTGATAAGGGACTAGTCACTTTTTTAAGATTGATCTTCTATCCATATAGCACCATGTGAAAGTGAGGGAGTGTGATATTCCCAAGATGGCTTTTCGAACTAGGTATAGGCACTTTGAGTTTGCGGTAATGTCCTTTAGGTTTACCAATACACCAGCTATGTTTATGGATCTCATCAATAAGATATTTAAACCCTACCTTGACATGTTTGTGGTGGTCTTTATTGATGGTATCTTGATTTATTCCCATAGTGAGAAAGAGCAGGTGAATCACTTGAGGGTAGTGTTGCGAATTTTGAGAGTTGAGAGAATGTATGCTAAATATGAAAAATGTAAGTTTTGGTTGAAAGAGGTTGCATTATTGGGGCATGTGGCATCTGGTAATGGCATTAAGGTGGATCCTAAGAAGATGGAGGTGATAAAAAATTGGCCTAGAGCCTGTCTCCATCCGATATTAGGAGTTTCTTGGGTTTAGCAGGTTACTATCGAAGGTTTGTGAATGGCTTTTCTTCTATTGCTTCTCCTATGACTAAGTTGACATAAAAGAAGGAAAAATTCATATGGACCTAGGAATTAGAGGAGAGTTTTCAAACATTGAACGACAAGCTTATCTCTGCTTCTATCTTAGCTCTATCAGAAGGGTTGGAAGGATTTGTGGTTTTTTGTGATGCCTCAAAAATTTGTTTGGGGTCTATTTTGATGTAAAATGGTAAGGTGATAGCATATACGTCTAGACAACTTAAGGTGAATGAGAAAAATTATCCCACCTATGATCTTGAATTGGCGGCCATGGTGTTTGCGTTGAAATTTGGCGTCACTACTTGTATGGGGTTCATGTTGATATGTTTACCGGCCACAAGTGTCTCCAATATGTGTTCACCCAAAAAGATCTTAACCTGAGACAAAGAAGGTGGTTAGATTTCCTTAAAGATTATAATATGAGTGTGCATTATCATCACGGCAAAGCTAATGTTGTGGCCGATGCTCTAAGTAGAGTGTCTATGGGTAGCCTAGTTCACATTGATGATGATGGCAAAGAGTTGGCTAGAGAGGTTCATCGGTTAGCTAGATTAAGGGTTAGGTTGGGTGAAGTTGAAAATGGTGGTGTAATAGTTCTTGATGGTTCTAAATCTTCTTTAATTGAGGACGTAAAGGCAAAATAAGATCCTGACCCTACTTTGCTAAAGTTGAAGGCTTTGGTGAGAGATGGTAAAGTGGAGGTTTTCTCTCAAGGGGGAGATAATGCCCTTAGGTACCAAGGTAGGTTGTGTGTGCCTAATGTTGATGACTTAAGGGAGTTAATTTTGAAGAAGGCTCATAATTCATCCTACTCAAAAATGTATAGAGACTTGAGGGAGGTGTATTGGTGGGGTGGTATGAAGAGAGATATTGCCAAATTTGTATCAAGATGTCATAATTGCCAACAAGTGAAGGTTGAACATCAAAAGTCGAGTGGCTTTGCCCAAGACATGGAGATTCCTACTTGGAAGTGGGAAGAGATCAATATGGATTTTGTGGTTGGGTTGCCTATGACTAGAAAACATGTTGACTCTATTTGGGTTATTGTGGATAGAATGACAAAGTCGACTCACTTTCTACTAGTCAAGACTATTATGGTGTCAACGATTATGCCAAGTTATATATACATGTGTTGGTTAGATTGCATGGGGTGCCCTTGTCTATCATTTTGGATCGTGGTGCTCAATTTACTTCTAACTTTTAGAGGTCCTTCCAAAGAGTACTTGGTACCAAGGTTAACCATAGCACAACTTTTCATCCTCAAATATGATGGTCAAGCCGAGAGGACTATCTAAACTCTTGAGGATATGCTTAGAGCTTGTCTTTTGGGGTTTAAAGGTAGTTGGGGAAAAGGGTTTCATACTTAGCACGACTTTTCATCCTCAAATGGATCGTCAAGCCAAGAGGACTATCCAAACCCTTGAGGATATTCTTAGAGCTTGTCTTTTGGGGTTTAAAGGTAGTTGGGATGAACATCTTCCACTTATTGAATTTGCTTACAATAATAGCTATCACTCTAGCATCAGAATGACTCCTTTTGAAGCTTTATATGGTAGGCATTGTAGATCCCTGGTTGGGTATTCTAAAGTGGGGGAAATGACTTTCTCAGGCATTAGTATGGCTCCCTTTGAAGCTTTATATGGTAGGCATTGTAGATCCTCAGTTGGGTGGTTTGATGTGGGGGAGATGGTTTGCTACATCTCAATTTAGTTATGTAAGTCTTGGAGTAGGTAAAGTTAACAAGGGAGAGATTAAAAATAGCCCAAAGTAGACAAAAGTCCTACTCCGATTTGAGAGAAGAGATGAGTTTAAGTTGGTGATTGGGTTTACTTAAAGGTCTCACCCATGAAGGGTGCAGTCCAGTTTGGCAAGAAAGGAAATTGAGCCCATGGTTTGAGAGTCCTTATTGAGTTTTGAGGAGAGTTGGTAAAGTTGCATATGTGTTAGAGTTGCCTATGGAGATGAATATGGTTCACTGGTCTTCCATGTGTCTATGTTGAGAAAGTGTGTGAGTGACTCAAGTACTATAGTGCCCTTAGAGGTTGTGGGTGTTGTAGAAGATAATTTGACCTATGAGATGGTCCAGGTGGAAATTTTGGTTAGACAAATGAAGAGATTGAGAAACAAAGATATATCTTCTATCAAGGTCCTTCGAAAGTGCCATATGGGAAGCCGAGGCAGACATAAGAAAGTGATACCCTTATCTCTTCCACTCCACTCAAGTCGAAGGTAATATTTTAAGTCCCCTATATGCTTTCAAGTCTTAAGATTCAGCCCTCATGATATTTTTCATGCATTCATGTCCATGGTAACAAATTTATAGCGATTTTTAATATTTATGTTGAAGACTTTTTAAAAATGATGTTTAAGTCCATTTGTTGCATCCATGTAGGGCTGAAATTTTCATGAATACTTCTCTTATGCATGTTTCTTTGACATTTGGCGACGAATGTTTCCAAGGGTGAGATATTGAAATGCCCCTCATGTGCTTCAGAAAGACCCATAATCAAAATTTCAATATATCTCAAAATTTGTACATGTAATCGAAAATTAAACTTCATATTCTTGATCAAGGGTCAAAATTGAGTGAGGAATGGGTATAACTCGGATTTGAAAAGACCTTAGCAAAAAATAATTATTGCTAATTTTCTATTTCTAGTGTGCATCCGCGACCAGGCCGCAACGCGGACTGGACACGGATCAACACAAAACTGCCTGCGTGATGGGTCCGCATTATGGACTGGACACGGACCAATGTAAATTTTTACTCGGTTTTTTATTTCGGCCAAGGGCATTGGGGTCATAGCCCCATTCCCACTTAAATGTAAAATCTCTTATACTTAGCCATTTTTCAACTCTATAACTCATAAAACCCTCTCTCAAACCCCTCTAAGACTCTATCAGATTCTCTCATTCAAATCTAAGAGATTGAAGCTCAACTTTGGGACTTAAGGATTAATTTCAAGTTCACCATAAAGAATTCAAGGTTTAAGGCATGTGGGTTTCATCCATTAGGTCCTTTCACCCATGGAGCCCAACCTTCCTTTTTATGAAATTGCATTTTTTCAAGTTGTGTTACCTATAGGTATCTCTTATTATGGATTATGAATATAAATTATGTTGGGGTTTTATGAAGTATTATTTGACTTTGCATGACCACCTATTCAAAGCTTATTCCATGAATTGGTTTGTCTATTGATACTATGCATATTTTAAGCTATGAAACACTATCTTAAGCTTCTGTAAAGGATTTCAAGGTACCTTACATGAGGGTTTTACTACATGTTGGTAGGTTTTGTTACATTTAGTTTACTCACTTTATTTAACTTTTGAATTGCATGATTTTGAACATGTATTATAAAACCACCATGAGTTTGATAAAATGTCAAGTCAAGAATTCTCAAGTTATTAATGATCTATTACTTGATTTACAAGTCAAGTGACTTCATAATGACTAAGGGCTTTCAAGCATGTATTGAATTCATGAAATGTATCTATGATTTTACAAGTATTAAGGGTAGCCATTTTTAAGGATTTTTACCTCTTGTAAGCCACTCATGCTAAAGCAAGGGTTCATGTATATTGTTATCTACTCTCATGTTCAAATTAGGCTCACAATTAGAGGTCAAGCATGTTTAAGAGCTACTCAAGTCATGTTATCATGTCTCTTACAAGTTATTAAAGTTATGATTATTTTAAGTATTTCGTGGCATTTGACTTAACACTACTTGAGACTTAAGATTAGGGCTCGACTCAAGGGGTCCTTATATATGTTCTTTAGTCTCTAAACTATGTACCACCATAGGATTATTTATTACCCTTACTAAACTAGTAGATCTATATAGTGCATTTTATCATGTTTAGTTTGCCTTGGCAAGTAGACCACACTTCGTCGGGGGATGTCATGCCCGGTCACCTGAACCGAGGGGGTGTTAGGCCTCGAAGTCCAAGTTGTAGTTGCTTTGCCTATGTTGGTTGACATCACTTCCAACATATGTATGTTATATTTATTATTCAATATGAATGATTTACAAGCATGTTTTATTATGGGCATTGATCATGCATGCCATATCGAGGTTATATATATCTTTTTCTTATGATTGTGCATTTAGACTATATTGGCTTATGTCTTGTCGAATCCACAGGGAATACAGGGCTTCACTACAAGACTTTACTACTAATCATTTGTAGTATTTATGACTATAATCTCTAAATGGGGGGGTTTTTTTTGTGATTCAAAAACAAACTAAAACAAACACTAACTATATCGCAAGGAAACACTCAATTTTGGGAACAACTTGGGAATTGTGTTCCCCATGGTTCGTCGATTTGATTACCCTAGATATATAACTATAATTGGTGAGTTGTATGCAGGATGATAACTTAGGTTCTTCTAGCCCTCTTGTGAAGGTGAAGGTCGAATTTCACCATGGCACTTGGTCGGCCACCATGGTGTGCCAACTAATCGTTACCAATAGTCCCAGTCAACCTCCCCTTAGTTAGGTTTGGTTAGTTAGACTAGAACACATCAATCAAATTCTATCATCTACTTCCCTTTTTCTATTCATCACTACCTTGGTCGGGATCACGATAGTAGGCAGGGTTTGGTTTTGGCCACCAGAAAACAACAATAAAAATAAAGGGAAATAGTTAATACATGCAAAATCCCAATCACAGAAATACAAGAAAAGTAGGTTATTTCAAGTCAACTGCCCATGGTTCCCACAACCCCAAGTTGTGGGTGCTTAGCAAGTCATGGCTAAAGAAAAACACACAAGAATGCATATAATAGACATAGTTGAGAGTTTCACCAATAACAATGAAGGAGATAGGAACCACAAGTTGCAAACCCACAAGCTTGATTGATCAACAATGAGTACAAGGCAGGATTTGCAATCCCCAAAATGCGTTTTTCAAGAGAGAACAATAAACTACCCTAAAAACCTAAGAAAACCTTCAAAATGTAATTGTGAAATGTCTACTGGTCCAACTCTCTAAAAAAACCTAACATAAACTATATATAGTATTTACATAACAACCCTAGAATTTACACAGAAAAGACAATTGGCAGCTGATAAATCTTGCAGTTACACTCGTAGGATGACCTAAGAGTTGTAGTTGAGGTCTCGTATCAGGCTCTTGGCATCTTGGACTGAACTGGTATAACCCACAGGTACGAGTCATTGCATGGGCTATGACTTATATATTTGTTTCATAGTCTTGGTCTTTAGTTTTTGGTCCAACAATTTGGCTCTCTGACTCTTGCTACGAGTCCACCTATATGAGTCATAGTGTATATTATGACTCGTAGGCGGGGCTCGTAGGGGTGATCATCACTTGGCAGATTTCTAAATTTTGCTCTCTGATTCTTACTATGACACAACCTACGACTCATAGCATGAGCTAAGACTCGTAGGTGGGCTCGTATGGCCTATGCTTCAGCAAAATCTGCAACTCTTCTTCAAAGCCATGCCAACCTAACTTTTCTGCAAGATTAACACAAAAACACATCAAAACACTATCAGGAACTGAGGGAATATTCTCACTCTCACAATTGGCATTCATCCACAATGACTAACACTATAACCTTGCCTCTATACTCATTTTTTGGTTTCATGCCAAAGTGGATTTGGATCACTTTAGGACTTATTTGATTGTAACATTGCTCAGGGGCTTTGGTATGGTATTTTAGGCAAATGGTGACTAAAAGATATCCTTGAACCATGTTTACCAACACTTTTTGCTTTCATGATCCAACTCTTTCACTAATTTCTCCATTATTTCCCCATTTCAAGCTTTTTCCGGGCTTTTTCTTTCACTTTTCAGCTTTGCCTTCATTTTGAACTCATCGTTCCAAATCTTTTCAACTGAAGGCACTCTTTCTTTTCTTTTTCTTCATAGGGCTCATGATCATTCATTTTCTTTCTTTTCACCCCAATTAACTACCTCATTTTTGTTACTTTAACACAATAAGGGCTACCCTCAACTTAGGCTTTTAACCTAAAGTGAAGTACACAATTTTATGCCTCAAACCAGGGCGACCAATGCAGCCACCCTCAACTTAGGATTTTAGCCTCAATAAAGGTTCACATGTTCAAGGATAGATCAGGGCTAATATTAGGGTATTTCATCAAATGAGGTAAGGTCAGCAACGTTTCAAGAAACATGAGTACATGAAAAGCTCAAACATTTGCAACAAGGGATTCACTAGTTCAGTTGGTAGGTAATTTAGGCAAAAGTGGACTTACTATCATGATAAAGGCCTAAGATCACTTCCAAATCAACCAAATCACCAAACAAACCTCAGAGTACTAGGGTATGTTCTGAGTCCATACTATGATACATGAATGCGTCAAAATAAGCTCACAACACACATGAAAATTGCATCCACAATCAAGTATAGACTCATAGGTCATGCTTTCAATCTCAGGTTACCTTCACAATATCATAACACACATTGCCTAATCACAACCTCAAAAATTTTGAGGGTGCCCAATTTTGCATCTAAAGCTTAAAAAAATCTAAGAACTATATATATGCCAAAAGATAACATTACTATGCATTTACAAATCATCTATACTTCCTAAAATATGCCAGTTCAACAAAAAATAAAACAGCCACAAGGAAAAAGAAACTTGGCAAGAAAACCTTGGGATCAAAAATAGGGGAAGTAATGGATTGAGGCTATTCAAACTTCACCTTAATCTATAACTTCCACCACCCCACCAAAAGATGATACTTTTTCCTCAAAGTAGAAACACAAAGAAAAGGTGTAAGGTTCATACCTTGGGTTGCCTCCCAGGAAACACCTGATTTACTATCATGGCATGATAAGAAACTTTTGCATTCATGCCTCTTCAAGGTCCCAATCTTCAACTGTTTTGATCTCTTCTATGTCACCCATATACCTTTTTACTCTTTGTCTATTGACTTTGAAAGTTTTTCCATCTTTACTCTCTAATTCGATAGTGCCATGACTAAAGATATGCACAACTCTAACCATCAACTTAGATTTGAGTATTCCAGGAAACCACCTTAACGTAGAGTTGTAAAGCAATACCATGTCTCCCGGAGCAGATAGGCAATCTTCAATTCTGTGATCATGTTGAACCTTCATTCGTTGTTTGTACAAAGTGGAGCTCTCATATGCTTGCAATCTAAACTCATCAAGCTCATTCACTTGCATCAACATAGAGGTTGCAGCTTCTTGCCAATCTAGATTCAGTTTCTTCAATGCCCACAACACTTTATGTTCAAGTTCAACAAGCAAGTGACAGGCCTTTCCAAATACCAGTTGATACAGAGACATTCCAGTAGGAGTTTTAAATGCAGTCTGGTAGACATATAAAGAATCATCCAACTTCCTTGACCAATCAGTATGATTCACATTCATTATTTTTTATAGGATTTGCTTTATTTCCCTATTTGATACTTCTACTTGCCCACTAGTTTGGGGATGATATAGGGTTGCCACATGGTGTTTCACACTATATCTTTCAAGAAGAGCTTTGAACGGTCGGTTGCAAAAATGAGAACCACCATCACTGATAATTGCCCGAGGCATACCAAACTTGGAAAAAAAACTTTTTCAGAGAAATCTCGTAACACTCTTACCCTTATTGTTTGGTAGGGCTACGGTCTCCACCCACTTGGAGACATAATCAACTGCAACTAGAATATACTTGTTACCGTGAGAGCTAACAAAGGGTCCAATAAATCAATGCCCCAAACATCGAATAGTTCTATGACCAAAATAGGATTTAGAGGAAGTTTGTGCCTTCACTAAACGCCACCCTCTTTTTGATATCTATCACACAACTTTACAAAATCAAAGGCGGTTGATGTATAAATGGACAATAGTAGCAATTTGAGCTCCACTGTGATGGCCACCCACCAATGAAGAGTGACATGCTTCAAGAATGCTCATCATCTCTACTTCTGGAACACATCTACGGATGATTTGATCAGCACAAATGCGAAACAAATATGGCTCATCCCAGAAGAACTTCTTTACATCATACATAAACTTGCAACGTTGATGGGTGTTCGAATCAAAGGGCATTATATCACTTACCAAATAGTTAGCATAATCTGCAAACCAAGGTATAAGATCATATGATGCTGCCAAAACTCTTTTATCAGGGAATGAGTCATCTATGTCCAGCCCATCATCAAATTTACACCATAGCATCATCTTCCAATCTAGAAAGGTGATTGGCAACTTAGTTTTCCGACCCTTTTCTATCAATTACATCAAAATTGAATTCCTGCAAGAAAAGTACCTATCTGATCAATCTAGGATTTGCATCCTTCTTTGCCATCAGATGTTTGAGCACCACATGTTTAGTGTGCACAATCACTTTAGCTCCTAACAAGTATGAACATTTTTCAAATTCAAACACCAATGCAAATAATTCTTGTTAGGTCACGGTGTAATTCTTCTGAGCCACATTTAGTGCTTTACTGGCATAATAGATCAGATATGAGATTCTCTCTCTATGTTGTCCCAACACCACATTGAGTGCAATCCCACTTGCATCACAAATTAGCTCAAATGTTTGTGACCAATCTGGAGCTATAATAATGGCGCTGTGGAGAGCCTTCTTTTCAGTTCTTTGAAGGCGTGTGTGTATGCATCATCAAATACAAACTTCGCATCTTTTTCTAGCAACTTACACAAGGGTTGTCAGATCTTAGAGATATCCTTTATGAAATGGCGGTAGAATCAGACATGGCTTAGAAAACTTCTAATACTTTTTACGAAAATTGGTTGCGGTAATTTTTCTATCACCTCAATTTTTGCTTTATCACCTCAATTCTTTTGCCCAAAATTTAGTGTCCAAGTAAGATGCCCTCTTTGATTAGAAAATGATATTTCTCCCAATTTAGCACCAATTGGCTCTCGAAACATCTCTGCAACACATCATACATATGTAGAAGGCATTTTTCAAAAAATTGGCTAATGATATTGAAGTCGTCCATGAACACCTCAATAGTATTTCAACTATATTTGAAAAGATAGACATCATGCATCTCTAAAATGTGGCTAGAGCATTGTGAAGTCCAAAGGGTATTATCTTAAATGTAAAGGTACCATAGGGGCATGTGAACATTGTCTTCTCTTGATCCTCAAGCGTAATAACAATTTGATTGTACCTAGAATACCCATCAAGGAAACAATACCATCCCTTTTCTGCCAGTCTGTTGAGCATCTGATCCATGAAGGGTATAGGAAAATGATCCTTCTTAGTAGAAGCATTTAATTTTTTATAATTCATGCACACTCTCTGTCCGGTGATTGGTCTCGTGGGGATTAACTCATTCTTTGCATTAGCCACCACTGTGATGCCTCCCTTCTTTGGAGCATACTGCACTAGACTCACCCACTCACTATCAGCAATTGGGTAAATTACTCCAGCATCTAACCACATGATAATTTCTTTTCCTCACAACCGCTTGCATTAGGGAGTTCAACCATCTTTGATACTCAATACTTTGTAATCTTTGACTAGCTAAATCTTATGAGTGTATATTCCTGGCAGTATGCCAATGATATCTTCAATTGTCAACCCAATAGCTCTCTTGTACTGCTTAAAAACCGAGACTATGTTTGAGCTTAACCTAAATCTGCTACAATAATGACAGGTAATGTATTACTCTCTCCCAAGTATGTATATTTCAGATGCGATGGTAATGCCTTTAACTCTAACTCTAGTAGACCTTCTACGGAGGGCCTTGTAGGTAGTGTCTCCCTATTGCATAAGTCCAAATCCAACCTTGCTTATCGCCTCGGTCGAAATGACACCCCCAAAGCATTTACTGTTTCCTCATAATCAGGAATGTTATCACCATCAAAGTTCATTAACATAGCTACCAAAGGATCAACCCTAAGCCTCAATTTTATCAAGATTTTAGCTTCATCATCCTCATCCATTAAAATCATTTAGAAGAGTTGGAACATAGAACTCTTCCTATCCTGCTGACCCACTTGAAACATCATTGTTTCTTCACCAAACTTGAAAGTGAGAAGACTCACTTTTAGCTTCTTTTTTACTAGGTCTTTCATCCATTTGGAATATCCCAGCATCCTCTTAAGGGCCTCAACTAAAGGAAGGTCCACTGATTACTTTTTTAGCACCGCCAAAAACTGTTCAAACTTACCTTCATCCTTTCTCTTTCTAAGCCTTTAAGGAAAAGGAGAAGGAGGCCTCAAAAAAGTTTTATACTTCTTGGATCGCTCTTTCATTTTGCACACTTGGATTTCGTCATTCATTTTCTTCTTGTGGTTCCCATTGTCCAACTTTGGCACAGGAGAATCTATCGTGGTTTTTCCACTCCTAGTGATCACCACTATGCAATGCCCTTTATTTTTATAATTTTTAATCGTATTGATTAGTAGGGTGCCCTTTTGGTGTTTGTTCAACTGTGAAGACACTTGTCTAAACTGTTGTTCAAGTTGCTTGATTGCCGCCGAGTGAGACTCTTTTTTTTGGTTAATACTTGAAATATCCACTTTCATTCCCTTTAAAGTCTCATCTTGATGGTCAGTATGTTTCAATAATTTTTCAAACATATCTTCGATCCTAGAGTGACTTGACCTGGCATCATAGTTGTGAGGGGGCACATAAGGACCATTCCTTGTAACATCCCACACCTTACATGTACTAGTCCTATGCAAATGAAACATGATATGGTTTGGTCAAATTAGCGCCCATTTTTAAAAGTACTTGAATCTCATATTAAAGGGCGATATGTACGTCTAACACTTAAGAGGGTCAAGTTTATATAAGTTTTATGTCAAATTGAGGAGATCAAGGCTGTAAACAAAGTGAGAGAATTGAGGTGCTTATAGGACTTAGGAAGCAGCAGGTGAGTCACCTACTTGCTTAGCTTAAATTTTCTAGCTAGACAGAGATGAGGCTCGACGTCGAATCTGTCCAAGTCCGATTACGAATAAAGTCTGTGTTACGGGTGTTACTTTAGCCCATGTTTTAGCATCATAAATGGACTATATTTTCATCTGAGAATGATATAAAAATAGCCCAAAGACATCACAATTTCTTTGATAATTTAGGCCCAAACTAACTAAGAGAAAGGGGGAAAATGGGCAGCAAAGGCCCATCAATTTGGAGCCCCTTAAGGCCCAAATGAAAGAGGCAAAATAGTACATTAATCACTAGACAAAATAAGGCTTATAATGGAAAAGTAATTCGGCCAAGTGCTCCTTTAAAAGGGGCTTATAAGCAACCTTTAGGGTAAAGGTAAGTAAGAATACTTATGTGTTTAGTATGGGTTTCTTATGTAAAACAAGAGACTAGGCTGGTTATATTTATGCTGAAATTTTTGGACAGCGTGTATCCTAAGGATTGTTGTGCACTTTTCTTGTTGATTAAGAGACTTTTATATTCTTGGTTGGCTAGATTATGAAGTATAGTTTATGTTTTTAACAAGTTTTAGTTTTGTAGTGATATGATAAGGATGTTGCACCATTGTTATAGTCCTCCAAAATGAGTTGTGCGATATCGTAAGTGTGCTCTTAATAGGAACTTGTGGGCTGATAATCAGAGATTGTTATTTCACGTTCTCCATATAATTTAGAACTATTTTTGAACTATTTTAGGAATTTTTTATGTGTATAAATGGTGGTTACTATTTGGTTAAAGTTGGAACAGATTTGGGATTGTTGACATTGAAATGTAGTGAGACGACATAATGTTATGCCACCTACTTGTGTGTTGTGTAGAATTGTTATGTGTTGTGCTTGTAGGCTGTTGTACGACTTTTATGGCACTAAAACAGGCTGCACATGATACGTATATGATAATGTGTATTAGGAAATACTATTAGAGGCAGAAAGGTTGAAAGAATACACTCGGGTTTATAATTATATGCTTGCTGCCTGTGTGTTATTTTTTTATGAGATTGGGCTGCCAAGATGTATCTATTGGCTACTAATACTAGTTTTATCACCTGCTATATTGTAGATAAATAGTTGGAGAAAGGGAAGGTTATCTCGAGGTAATAGCGAGTTCGTACAACAAAGTATATAAAGCTACTCGATTTCGTATTACTTGGCAGGAAATCTAGATTCTTCCTTGGCACATAAAGGCACTTACCAACCCCGACAAACTATTAACCATGTCTCAACTCTTTCACATATTCATATGCTCCCATACATAGACACCTTCCAATCTGCATACATATGTGGATACCAAGTTACATGGGTTCTTGTTGCTAAACAAAGTTCATGAGTTGTTTCATCTCATACGCATTTCATTATTTGTGTAACGTACTCTTTTCATTGTCATATTATCTTGTATGATTATCTACATGTCAAATGCTATATCTACAGTCCTACAACTCTAATATTATGACCACCAAAAGAATCATATCAAAGGTAATTGAATGGTAAAGTATATTGCTTATTGATGGGTGGTAACCAGAGGGGTGGAAGAATCACCTACCCAGGGTCGATCCTATAATGGGGGGTTAGCCCAAGGGGTGAAAGGAAAAGCCTAACTAGGGCCGATCCTGTTATATATTTACCATTGATCAGTTGGTCATTTGTATTACATGTTGTGCACAAATTATACAATAAACGTAAAGTAATAAAAAAAACATAAAGTACATTATCCCACAGTATAACTAAAGGTGGTCTCTTATCCTACACAAGTGCATAGTTTCATTTGAGATGTTACTTCATATACAGTATTTCCTGCCTTAAATATTCAGCACATTATCTTATACTGACGTCCCTTATGGGGGACCTGCATTTCATGTTGCAGGTACAGGTGCTAGTAGCGCTCCCCTGTATGAGTACAGGATATCTAGTTGTTGTTACCAAGCTTCAGGTTGCTTTGGAGCTTTATATATCTAGAGCTTACATTTTTGTATTGTATAATTAGCTGAGGGGGGGGTCTGTCCTTACCCTTATCAGATTCTTTTCCTTATCTAGAGGCTTTGTAGACTATGTAAATTAAAGTGTGGTCAAGTGTTGTACTTTAGACAACGTGGCCCCAGCGGCCTAGTCATATGCATTTCCTTTTGACTTTTTATTACTGTTTACTTTCTTAAAAGCATGTTGAATGTAGAAACCCCTTGTAATATTATAGAAAGCATGTGGATACAGCTTGGTTCTCTCGAGCCTTATCGGTAAGGGGTGCCAATCCACCTTAATGAGATTTTGGGCGTGACATTATTATAGCCCTCTCTACTCCCCTAATCTGCATCTGGCACTCTCTCTCTCTCTCATAGTATCTACCCCAGTTGTCTCTATATATCCCATCATGATTGAAGTCCTGACCTTAATTCCCAAAACCTTGCCTCTAATAGTCTGAATTAGACCCTTGGGGGTTGTTACGGAAACCCATCGCTTGGTTGCTTACAAAACATGCATCCTCCTCAAAGAATTGATCATCATCGGTAGGAGCCTTCGAAGGTTGGTGAGTGACCACATGGATGCTTGCTTAGTTTTGCTTCAAGAATAAGTCCATGCTTGTGTGAAGTTGAGCAAGTTGCTCCATGATCTCTTTGTTCTCCTTTGTGGCACATTGTTTGTAGTGACCACAAAATAAGGTTTCATCATACCTCACTCTCGTTGCCCCCATACTCTATTTGTTTTGACCACTTGTTCCATTCTTGCGGCTATCAATGCAAAAGGTTGGTCTAGAAACATGCTTCCCATGATTATTTTGTGGG
>DF359459.1:23731-37594 GCA_000787875.1 Solanum virginianum
CTTGTTGCATTCTTGCGGCTATCAATGCAAAAGGTTGGTCCAAAAACATGCCTCCTATGATTGTATCAGTGCAAGCTTGACTATCCTCGTCAAGTGCCCAATAGAAAATTTCGAACAAGGCATCATCAATAATCTTGTGATAAGGAACGATCCTCAAGAATTTAGTAAACCTCTCCCATGTTGTGCTAATAGAATCACCTGGCAATTGCTTAAAGTGGTTTATTTTGTCCTTGAGCTTCTACTTCTTAGATCTTGGGAAGTATCTTTCAAGGAATACCCTTTGACAACCCAACTTGTGATAGTGCTCGGAGGAAGCTCAGATAACCATATAGTTGCATTATCAGTCAATGACAGTGAGAACACTCTTAACCCAACAGTATCAAGAGAAAGATTTTGTGTTCTCATGACACTTTTACACACAAACACGACATTCTAAAGATGACGGTGGGGATCCTCCAAAGGCAGCCTATGAATAGAGCATAGTTTTGGAGAATTTGGAGCAATCCACTTTATACCGTGAACTTAGTATATACTTGTAAAGGAGGCAGTACCATAGCACCAGTAATATCCATAGCCATAGGGTTCAATCGATATTGATTATATCCATAAGCATTTTCATTGAAATCCCTGAGTTGTGGCCTATTACCCATTTCTGGTGGATTCTCTTCTTTATCCATATCCTCATTCGTATGCATATCCTCCTCAACCTCAGTGTCCTCATTCACTTAAGCCATCCATCTTGGTAGTCGATGGATCTCAAAATTCAGTTGAGCTAAGGGATTACCTTGGCTCCTTGTGTTAGTCATATAACCCAGTACACCCTGCAAAAGAAATCAAACAACAAAAAACAAAAACAAAAGTAAAATACAAGAGACTCTAGAAATTAATACTAGAACTAACTAATAGTGAAATCAAATCAAAACCTAGACGTATTCCCCAGCAACGATGCAATAATTTTTAATAATGGTCACACTCTAATAAAAAAATGGTCGCTATACTAGTCGTATTCCCCAAAAATAGTGACATAATTTTTTATGATGGTCACGCTCCAATAAGAAAGCGGTCGTTATCAGTAATTAACTTAACCAAGATTTATGTCAAATCCACAGGGAATACAGGGCTTGACTGCATGACTTCACTACTAATCATTTCTAGTACTTATGACTACAATCTCTGAATGAAGGGTTTTTTTGTGATTCAAAAACAAACCAAAACAAACACTAACTATATCGCAAGGAAATACTCAATTTTGGGAACAACTTGGGAATTGTGTTCCCCATGGTTCATCGACTTGATTATCCTAGATACATAACTATAATTGGTAAATTGTATGCAGGATGATAACATAGGTTCTTCTAGCCCTCTTGTGAAGGTGAAGGTCGAATTTCACCATGGCTCTTGGTCGGCCACCATGACGTGCCATCTAACCATTACCAATAGTATTAGTCAATCTCCTATTGATCAGGTTTGGTTGATTAGACGAGAACACATCAATCAAATTATGTCATCTACTTCCATTTTCCTATTCGTCACTACCTTGGTCGGGATTGTGATAGTAGGCAAGGTTTGGTTTTGGGGAACGCATATAATAGACATAGTTGAGAGTTTCACCAATAACAACGAAGGAGATAGACACCGCAAGTTTCATACCCACAAGCTTGATTGATCAACAATGAGTATAAGGTAAGATTTGCAATCGCCAAAATGGGTCTTCTAAGAGAGAATAATAAACTATCCTAAAAACCTAAGAAAAGCTTCAAAATGTAATTGTGAAATGTCTACTGGTCCCACTCTCTAAAAAACCAAACTTAAACTATATATAGTATTTACAAAATAACCATAGAATTTACACAGAAAAGATAGCTGGCAGCTGATAATTCTCGCAGTTATGACTCGTATGATGACCTACTAGTCATAGTCGGGGGCTTATATCAGGCTCTTGGCATCTTGGCCTGAATTGGTATAACCTATAAGTACGAGTCGTTACTTGGGCTATGATTTATATGTTTGTTTTGTTGTCTTGGTCTTCAGCTTTTGGTCCAACATTTTGGCTCTCTGATTCTTATTATGAGTCCACCAATACGAGTCATAGTATGTGTAATAACTCATAGGCTAGGCTCATAGGGGTGACCTTTACTTGGCAGATATCTAATTTTTGGTCTTTGATTCTTGCTACAACACAACCTACTACTCGTTATGCGCTATGACTCATAGGTGGGCTCGTATGACCTATGCTTCAGTAAAATTTGCAACTTCTCTTCAAAATCATGCCAACTTAACTTTTCTACAAGATTAACACAAAAACACATCAAAACACTAAAAAGTCGCTTTAAGAACTCATAAAATCCTTTGTTTTAGGCACCAAATATGTTGCATTTTTATAGCACATCATACATTTAAACGTACTGATGCATACTCTCTACCCACATTATATTACCATGTCAGGTCCGGAGTTCCTTTTTATCATCTTCCACATGGCTAGTTTGGTATTTTAGAAATAAACATTGGAGAGTCCCCAAGTTGGAGGACACTATTTACATTACTCTAGTTATTTTGAGACTTCATTATGTCGAACACTTTTTACTATGAGGGTGAGCCCAAAAAGTGTCTTAGCCCCCGCCCCATTCCAAGTTAGAGATATTGTTGGATAATATGATGTATTTAATTGATTCTTATATGATTTTATGATTATCAAAGACTTCCCTTAGTCCTGCTTCCCTTGTTCTATATCTATTGTTGTTGTTGATTTGCTTCCGCAACCATGGATGTGTGATTGATATGCTAAGAGGCTTGTTTGGATCCCTTTGGGTTTCCACTCACCATGTCACATCTAGGCCCTAGGCTTGGGTCATGACATAACCAATTCCATGCCCTTCAAAGTCATCAAAAGTTTGAAGAAGCCCTAGATGTGGTCACTAGTATGTTATGAGTTTTTGATACTTATGAAAATACACTTTAGACCCGAGAACAAATTTTTCCTTTGTGATTCCATTCTCTGCATATAGGTTTCATGAATGTCCTAAAGTCCTCTATGAGCCTTATGAGGTGAGTAATCCCATGGGTGAGTCTATCATATCTCAAAAAGTCTATAGGGGTTGTCCCATTTCTATTCTGCATAAAGTGATCCCATATGATTCAGTTGAGCTCTCTAAAGTCGACTTTGATGGAATTTTAGGGATGATTGGTTGCATGCTTCCTATGCCTTCATTGATTCTAGAACCCATAGGGTTAAAATTCCAATTCCCTAATAATCTAGTGCATGAATGGGATGGTAGCAACTTTTCATGTAAGGGTAGATTTATTTCTTTTGTTAAAGCCTGCAAGATGATTTTCAAGGGGTGTATTTACCACTTGGTAAGGGTTAAAAATGTCTCTTTCAAGGTTCTTTCTCTTGAGTTAGTCCCTATTATAAGTGAGTCCCCTGATGTCATTCCAAATGAGTCTCCCATAGGGGATATAGATTTTGGTATAGATTGTTTGCTTGATATTCAACCTATCTCAATCCCTCCTTAAAAAATGGCTCCCATAGAATTGATGAAGTTGAAAAACAAACTAAAGGATTTGTTACAAAAGGGTTTCATCAGACCTAGGCTGTCTCCTTGGGGTGCCCAGTGTTATTTGTAAGAAAGAAAGATAAGTCGCTTCATATATGCATTGACTACCAATAACTAAAAAAGGTCACCATCCAAAATATGTTTGTTGTGGTATTTATTGAAGGTATCTCATCTATTCCCGAGCTAAGTAAGAGCACATGGAGCACTTGAGGGTAGTATTATAGACACTAAGGTAACAGAAGCTCTATGGAAAGTTTGATAAGTGATACTTTTGGCTAGATGAGATTGCCTTCCTTGCGCATGTGCTATCTAGAGAAGGCATCAAAATTGATCCTAAAAAATAGAGGTGGTTAGGAACTGGCAAAGGTCATTGACTCCTACTGACATAGGGAGTTTCTTGGGTCCAGCCAGTTATTATAGATTTTTTGTGCAAGACTTCTCCATAATTTTGACCCTACTTACCAAGCTAACGTACAAGAAGGCAAAGTTTGTGTGGAAAAATGAGTGCTAGAGGAGTTTTCAGAACTTAAAGGATCGGTTGACTTCAACCCCTATATTGACATTGCCAAAAGAAAATTATAGGTTCGTTATGTGTTGTGATGCATCAAGGATTGGGTTGGGTTATGTGTTAATGCAAAATGGTAAAGTGATGGCTTATGCTTCAAGAAAGTTAAGAGTGTATAAGAAACATTACCTGACTCTTGACCTTGAGCTCATAGCGATAGTGTTTTCCTTATAAATTTGGCAGCATTACTTATATGGAGTTCATATAGATGTTTTCACCGACCATAAGAGTCTCAAATATGTGTTCACCTAAATGATCTCAACTTGAGGTAATAGAAGTGGTTATAGCTACTCAAGGAATACGATATGAGTTTGAAATACTACCCCTGAAAAGACAATGTGGTAATTGATGCCCTTAGTAGGATCGCCATGGGTAGTAGTGTGTCCTATATAAAAGATAATGCAAAAAGGGAGTTGGCTAAAGATATTCATTGGTTTGTGAGACTAGAAGTAAGATTGAGTGAGTCTGTAAATAGTGGAGCAATGGTACTTCATGGGTTAGCATCTTTTTTTATTGATGAGGTTAAGGACAAGAAAGTTCTTTATCCCACCCTGGTTGAGTTGAAAACCTTAGTAATAGATAGAAAGGTAGAGGTCTGCACACCGATATCAAAGGAGGTTGTGTGTACTCGATGATGACGAGTTGAAGAGGTTATTCATCCAAAAAGCCTATAGCTCTTTATATTCCATTCATCTCAGCACTACCAAAATATATAGAGACTTGAGGGGGATTTATTGGTGGAATAGGATGAAGAAGGATATTGCTTAATTTTTATCCAAATGTGCTAATTGTCAATAGGTAAAAGATGAACACCTTAGGCGACCTACCTTAAGACATTAATATTCATACTTAGAAGTGGAAAAAGTTTACTATGGACATAGTTGTTGGGTTGCCAAAGACTAAAAAGTGCTTTGACTCCATATGGGTGATAGTTGACCACATTACGAAGTCAACTCATTTTATGCTGGTAAAAACTACATTCTATGTTGAGGACTACGCCCACTTGCATATCTGAGAGTTGGGGAGGTCGCATCGAATTCCATTCTCCATCATATCAGGTCATGGAGTTCAATTCACTTCTCATTTTTGGAAGTCCTTACAAAGAGGACTTGGCACTAGGGTAAAGATGAGCATGACTTTTCATCTCCAAATTGATGAGCAAGCCGAGAGGACTATCCAAACATTGGAGGACATGTTGAGAGTTCGCGTGTTGGAATTCAAGGGAAGTTGGGATGAATATTTTCTAATCATCAAGTTTTCCTATAATAATAGCTTTCATGCAAGTATATGGATAGCACCATTCAAAGCATTGTATGGTAGATGATGTAGATTGCCCATATGGTGTTTCGAAGTTGGTGAGGTGGCATTAATAGGACTAAACATGGTGATGAATGCTATGGAAAAAATTAAATGCATAAGGAAGAAATTGCAAATTGTACCAAAGCCAACAAAAGTCCTACTCTGATGTAAGAAGAAGGAAACTTGAGTTCCAAGTTAGTAATCATGTCAATTTGAAGGTGTCTCCAATGAAAGGTGTTTTCTAGTTCGGTAAGAAAGGGAAACTAAGTACCAGATATGTGGAGCCTTACAAGGTGGTGAGAAGAGTGGGAAAAGTAGCATATGAGTTGGATCTACCCAATGAGTTGCACTTGATTCATCCGGTCTTCCATGTATCAATGTTGAGGAAATTCATGGGTGACCTAAGTTCTATAGTTCTTTTGCATGATGTGAACATTGAAGAGGATTTGAGTTATGGATTGAAATCCTAGATTGGCAAGTGAAAAAGCTAAAGAACAAGGAAGTCACATTTGTTAAGGTACTTTAGAGAAATCAACAAGTCGAGGGTGCTACATGGGAAGTGGAAGCGGATATAATAAAGGCCTATCCACATGTGTTCCACTCTACTCAAGCCTATCATACTAAGAAATTCTTCCAAATCCTCAAGTTCCATGCATTTTAGCTTCTCATGATGTACGCATTTATATTGATGTTTATGAACTATTTTAAGACATGTTTTAAAGAATGAATTCTAAAATTTGTGAGAAATAGTGCTCGACTTGCACTTTTGCATATATATTAGGTAATTAACTGCTAGTTTACTCTTTAGAGCTTGCCTTTTAATACATTCTGGGATGAATGTTCCAAAAGGGGAGATACTATAATGACCCTGAGTTTAAGAGCCTTGAGTATAGAAAAGTTGGCCTAAAAAATATCTGAGAACCTGATTACGGAACCACATATGGCCCATGAGTAGTTTTACGGCCCGTCGGATCGATTCTTAAACATAGATCTTTAGCAAGGGAAATGTTTCCATATGTGGGGTAACCTATGTACCAAGTTATCGCCAATAGAATATCTTACAGCTCATAGATATGTTCTTGAGTGGGACCTAAACATGAAGGAAATTTTGAGCATTCAGGAAGGTGACTTATGAGTTATCAAACGGCCTCAAGAATAGGATCAACCCATATACGATTATGTGGATTGAGGTAAAAAATAAGGTGAAAATTTAGCTAAGTATGGAAGGACTCTACAAGTCCAACCATGGTTCATAAGTAATTCCACAGCTCATACTATTGGTCATGGTTTACAATCCAGCAAAAGCCAGATTCAAGTCTACTCAAGCCTAGGTAAACATGAAAAAGAGATACCCATATTTCTTCCACTCTACTCAAGCTAAAGGTAATAATTTAAGTCCCCCATATGATTTCAAGTGTTAAGTTTCAGCCCTCATTTCATTTTACATGCATTCATGTTTATGGTAAAAAGTTTATGGTGGTTTTTGACATTTATATTGAGATTTTTGAAAATGATGTCTAAATGCATTTGTTGCATTCATGTCAGACTGAAATCTTCATAATTACTTCTCTTACACATGTTTCTTCAACATTCTGGGATGAATATTCCCAAGGGGAAGATATTGAAATGCCCCACATGTGATTTGGAATACCCCATAATCATAACTTCCATATATCTCTAAATTTATGCATGATTTTAAAAATCCAACACTATATTCTCGATCAGGGGGAAATATTGAGTGAAAAATGGGTATATCTCGGATTTTAGAAGATATGTAACGAAAAATATTTTTTGCTAATTTTACGATTTCCAGTGGCTATCTGCGGCTATGGGGCAACGCGACTGGGTTGCGGGACTGTTTAAATTGTAGTCCGTGTCATCTAGGGGCACGAGCCAATGCAATATTTTTTTTACTTTTCTCATTTCACCCAAGGACATTGGGGTCAAAGCCCCATGCCCACTTAAATGTGAAATCACTCATACTTAGCCATTTTTTCAACTCTATAACTTAGAAAACCCTCTCTAAAAACTCTCTAAGACCCTATCAATTCTCTCATTCAAATCTAAGGATTTCAAGCTCAATTTTGGTACTCAATGACATATTTCAAGCTCTAAGTCTACTTCAAGTTCACCTCAAGGAACTCAAGGTTTAGGCATGTGGGTCTTCATCTGTAACACCCCACATCTTACAGTAGTAGTACTATGTAAATGAAACGTGATATGGCTTTTCAAATTTGTACCAATTTTTTAAAAGTGCTTGAATCTCAAATTAGAGGGCGACATGTATGTCTAACGCTGAAAAGGGTCGACTGTAAATAAGTTTTAAGTCAAATTGAGGAGATTACTACCTTAAACAAGGTAAAAGAAATGAGGTGCTTGTAGGATTTAGGAAGCTAGAAGATGAGTCACCTACATGCTTAGCTCAAATATGCTAGCTAAATGGAGACGAGACCCGACGCCAAATATGCCCAAGCTCGATAATGAATAAAGTTTGTGTTCAGATTGTAACTTTAGCACATGTTTTACCATCATCAATGGACAATTTTTACAGCCCAAGATGAATAATAAAAGGGCCCAAGTACATCACAACCCACTTGACTAATTGGGCTCGAACTAATTGAAGAGGAATTAGGAAAATGGGCAGCCAAGGCCCATCAAGTTTGAGACCCATTTAAGCCCAAGTGAGAGGGCCAAGTTGTTGCATCACTAGCTTATTAATATTTGTTGATATGTGTTCAAAATATCAAGCCAAAGTTGCCAAAAGAGTCCCTTTAAAAGGGCTTAAAAATAGTCCCTTAAGTCATTTCACTTTGGAACAATTTTCAGCTTTCCTAAAGACTATTTTTTTTTCTTTACTTCACTTCACAAGGAAGTAAATGAAACCCTCTAGGGTTCTTGAAGGAAACCTAAATCTTGAAGGCTAAGGTAAGTGGAAATATCCATGTATTTGTTATACTTATCCCATGATAAAGAAGAAGTATATGCTAGTTATGCTTGTGAACAAAGGTCGAACAACATGTGCTTAGAAAGTTGCTACATACTTGCCTTTTTTTTAGTGACTTCTTTATGGTTTGTAGATTAGATTATGAAGAGAGGTTGATGTTCCTAACATGTTTTAATTTATAGATATTGATCTAAGGTTTTTACACTGATTTTGTTTCACTTAACAACGAGTTTTATTGTGCTATCTTAAGTGCAATTTTGATTAGGACTTGGGTGCTGATGGATGGAAGACTATCGCCTCACATCCTTTATGACTGCTTTGGTGGTATTCTAGGACTGTTTTAAGGCTTATTTACGTATAGATATGTTGAGGAAAGTTTGGTTAAAGTGCAGATAGTTTTGAATTGTTGACATCGAGATATAGGAAAGTGGCATAAGGTTGTGCTACCTCATTGCATGTTGTGTGAACTTGGTGTGTGCTATGAATTGTGGACTATTTCCAACATGTTACGAACTTAAATTAGGTTGTATACACCATGTGTATGGAATAGGTAATAGACACATATGCTTAGGGTGGAAGGGATGAAATAACGTCATTGGGTTGATGTTTACGAGTTGCTGCCCAAAGTTTATTTTTACATTAGATTGGACTGCCAAGAGGTGTTTCTTAGCTGCTAATACCAGTGTTATTGCCTATCTATTATAGATAAATAATTGAGGGAAAAGAAGGTTACTCTAAGGCAATAACGAGGTTATATTTCGAGGTATGTAAGGCTACTAGATTTCGTATTACTTGGCATGAAATCTAGATTCTTCCTTGGTACATAAAGGAACTTACTAACTCTAACACAACTATTAATCATGTCTTCACTCATTCACATGTTCATATGCTCCCATACGTAGTCACCTTCAAATCTGCATACATACTGGGATACTAAGTTACATGGGTTCTTGTTTCTAAATAAAGTTCACGAGTTGTTTCATCTCATACATATTTCATTAGGTGCGTAATGTACTCTTTTCATTATTGTATTGCCTTGTGTGATTATTAACATGTTACATGCTACATATACAAACCTACAACTCCAATATTATGACCACCAAAAGAATTATCACAAAACTAATTGAAAGATAAATTATATTACTTATTGATGGGTGGTAACCCGAGGGGTGGAAGAATCACCTATCCAGGGTCCATCCTATCATGGGGGTTAGCCCAAGGAGTAAAAGGAAGAGCCTAGCCAGGGCCGATCCTGATATAGATTTACCACTGATCAGCTGGTCATAAGTATTACATGTTGTGCATAGATAATATAGTAAAGGTAAAGTAATAAAAAGAACATAAAGTACATGATCCCACAGTATAACTAAAAGTGGTTTGTTATCCTACACCAGTGCATAGTTTTATTTGAGTTGTTCAAGGACATTGGGGTCAAAGCCCCATGCCCACTAAGTGGTTTGTTATCCTACACCAGTGCATAGTTTTATTTGAGTTGTTACTTCATATATAGTATTTTCCTACCTTACATATTTAGTACATTATCTCATACTAACGTCCCTTACGAGATCCTGCATTTCATACTACAGGTATAGGTGCTAGTAGCGCTTCCTAGTAGGAGTAAAGGATATCCAGCTATTGTTACCAAGATCCAAGTTGCTTTGGAGCTTAGTGTGTATAGAGCTTATATTTTTGTATTGTATAGCTAATCGAGGCGGGGCCTATCACGACCCGTATCAGATACTTTTTCTTATCTAGAGGCTTTGTAGACTATGTAAATTAAAGTGTGGTCATGTCTCATACTTGAGACAACATGGCCCCAACGACCTAGCCATATGTATTTCCTTTTGGCTTGTTATTACTGCTTACTTTCTTAAAGGCATGTTGAATGAAGAAATCACTTATAATATGTATAGAGAGCACATGGATATAGGTTATTTCTCCCAAGAATTATTGACAAAGGGTTCCAGTCCACCTCAACGGGACTTTCGGCGTGACAAAAGTGGTATCAGAGTGGGTCATCCTAGGGAGTCTATAAAGTCGTGTCTATGTAGAATCTTTTTTATAGATGTGTTGTGCACTATATTTATAAGCAAGAGGCTATATGGCATTTAGGAGCTGTTACTTTCTTTTCATTCTTTACATCATGCCATAGAGGTAAGTATAATAGGTGGATTGTGTCTAACCTCGAAATTGTTTTGTACAGTAAGTATGCCAGAAACAAGGAAAAACAAAGATAAAGGGAAGGAAGTAGAAGTGGTGGTTGGTATACCCAATCATGTGAGACAATGAAATAAGGCTCAAGATGAGTCTCTATCATAGACATCTCCAAGTCCTCCAGCTCCTGATGAACCAAGAAGTAGTGAAATTCCCCTAGAACCATATATCGATGCTAACGTGCAGAATCTGAGAAATGTAGTCCAACTATTGACTCATATAGTTGCTGGCCAAGGTCAAAGACACGAAGGTCTAGTTATACATGACCTCCTTAATTTAGACCCTCTATCCTTCACTGGGTCAGATCTTAATGAAGATCCATAAGACATTATTAATCAGATTGCACTTTAGATATTATGCATGAGTGGTATAGAAGTTGTCGAGTTAGCAACATATAGGTTGAAGGGTGTGGCTATATTGTGGTATGAAACCTGGAAGCAATCTAAGGGCATAGATGCACCAGTGGTATAGAAGTTGTCGAGTTAGCAACATATAGGTTGAAGGGTGTGGCTATATTGTGGTATTAAGTTTGGAAGTAATCTAAAGGTATAGATGCACCTCCAACTACCTAGATGGAGTTCAAACAGGCATTCCTTAACCATTAGAGATTCGAGAGGCCCATACAGATCAGTTCTTTAACCTCCACCAAGGGAATATGAGCCTGAGGAAGTATAGCCTTCAATTTAATTCCCTAGCTAGGTATGCTCCTAATGTAGTTGCTACTATGGAAGAGAGAGTTCATCGATATGTGGATAGATTGGATACATATCTGGTCAGAGACTGTACCATTGCTTCCTTGAACAAAGACATGGACATAGCGAGAATGCAAGCTTTTGCATAGAAATTAGAGAATCAGAGGCAAAGGAGAAGGACACAAGAGTTAAAAAGGCGCAGTCCAAGAGGGCTAGGTCTACAGGGTAGTTTACACCACCCCATGGTGAGCTTAGGCCTCGGTTTTCTAATAGACCACCTAGGCTATCATCCTCCTACTCTGCAGCTAGTGCTTCACCATAATTTCAGGGGTCTAGGAGTAATCAGGTTGGTCCAAGAAGTGAAGGGCAAGGCATCCGCACAGTGGGATATTTAGCACGCTAGCAAATGACTCCTATGTAGCCTTGTAAATAGTATGGAAGAAGTCATTCAGGTATATGTCATGTTGGGACATATATTTGTTATTAGTGTGGTGCACCAGGGGATATGATAAGAGATTGCCCGAGGAGACGTATAGGTGATATAACACAATCTACTAGGTCAGCTATTAGATCATCATTGATAGTTTCTCTATTAAATAGGGGTCAATAAGCACCTATGAGTCATGGTAGAGGTGTAAGATGGGAAGCTAGCTCTAGCGGAGTCTAGAATCGTACTTATGCTCTTGGGAGTCGACAAAATTTGGAAGCTTCACCCGATGTGGTCATAGGTACATTATCCATCTTTTTACATAATTTATATGCATTAATTGACCCTGGTTCTACACTATATTTGTGACATGACAAATTGGTTGACCTTATTGAGCTAGAAATGGTAGAATTTAATGTTATAATGGGTATGGATTGGCGAGCTTCTTGCTATGCTGCCATGGAGTGCCAAACTAAGAGAGTGTACTTCCACTTTCCACATAAGGCAGTTCTTGAATGGGAAGGCAATATTAGGGCGCCAAAGGGTAATTTTTTCTCTTATTTTAAGGCAAGAAAGATGATATCTAAGGGGTATATATGTTATTTAATTAGAGTAAGGGATATAGAGAAAGAATTGCCAACTCTTCAATCAGTTCCAGTATTGAATGAATTCGTTGATGTGTTCCTTGAAGAACTTCTAGGCTTACCTCAAGAATGAGAATTAGATTTTGGTATTGAGTTACTTCCAGGCACTCAACCTATTTCCATCCCTCCATATAGAATGGCCCAGGTAGAATTGCGTGAATTAAAAGAGCAACTAAAAGAATTATTGGAGAAGGGTTTTATAAGACCAAGTGTGTCCCCCTTGGGGTTTGCTAATGTTATTTGTATGTAAAAAGGATGGCACCTTGAGAATGTGTATCGACTATCGACAATTGAATAGGGTGACAATTAGGAATAAATACCCCCTCCCCAGGATTGATGATTTATTTGATCAGTTACAGGGTGCAAAATGCTTTTCAAAAATTAATTTGAGATTAGGGTATCATCAAGTGAGGGTGAAGGAGACTCCCCAGGATTAATGATTTATTTTATTAGTTACAGGGTGCCAAATGCTTTTCAAAAATTGATTTGAGATCAAGGTATCACCAAGTGAGGGTGAAGGAGAAAGATATACCTAAGAGTGCTTTCAGAACACACTATGGTCACTTTGAATTTCTTGTTATGTCATTTGGGCTAACGAATACACCAATAGTTTTTATGGATCACTTTCAAAACCTGTTATGGTCACTTTGAATTTCTTATTATGTTATTTGGGCTAACTAATGCACCAACACTTTTTATGGATCTGATGAATAGGGTATTCAAGTCATTCTTGGATGTGTTCGTGATAGTATTTATAAATGACATTTTGGTATATTCAAGATCATAAGAGGACAACGCAAATCACTTACGACAAGTGTTACAGGTTCTTTGTGATCGACAGTTCTATACCAAAGTTTCTAAATGTGAATATTTTTTGCTAAAATCAGTGGCACTCTTGGGTCATATTATATCCGATTAGGGATAAGGGTTGATTCACAAAAGATAGAGGCTGTGAAAGATTGGCCAAGGCCAACGACAATCTCATGAGGGAATAAGGGTTGATTCTCACAAGATAAAGGCTGTAAAAGATTGGCCAAGGCCAACGACACCCACAGAAGCTCAGAGCTTCCCTAGGGTTGGCAGGTTATTATAGAAGGTCTTTTGAAGGTTTTTCGTCTATTTCTACACCTCTAACAAAGTTGACACATAAGGCAACCAAGTTCAGATGGAATAATGCATGTGAAAGGAGCTTTCGGAGTTGAAAAATAAGCTAACTTCTGCACCTGTGCTAGTACTTCCAGAAGGCACTAAGGGGTATGCAGTGTATTGTGATACTTCAGGTGTTGGCTTTGGATGTGTACTTACATAGCATGGTAGGGTAATTGCTTATACATCTAGACAACTACAACCACATGAGAAAAACTACGCAACTCATGATCTTGAGCTAGCAACAGTTGTGTTTGCTCTGAAAATATGGTGCCACTCAAGATGAGTCAGGGTGACCTAACACAAAATAGAGTACTTTATTGCCAAAATAGATTATGTATGCCTGATATGAATGGACACCGTGTAGTAACTATTTGT
>DF359459.1:37606-59166 GCA_000787875.1 Solanum virginianum
GTGATCCTGTTTTACGATGACTTAAAGACAAGATGAGTCAGGGTGACCTAACACAAAATAGAGTACTTTATTGCCAAAATAGATTATGTATGCCTGATATGAATGGACTAAGGAAGAAGATAATAGAAGAAGCCCGCAATTCCATATATTCTATCCATCCAGGATCAACTAAGATGTACCATGACCTGAAGGGAATATTCTAGTTGGGAGGCATGAAAAAGGACCTTGCTGAATTTGTTGCTCAATCTCCAAATTGCTAACAAGTGAAAGTAGAACACCAAAAGCCTGGAGGTTATATGCAATGTATAGAGCTTCCAACATGGAAGTGGGATATGATCAATATGGATTTTGTTACCGGGTTGCCTCGCTCATTTCAGAAGTTTGACTCCATATGGGTAATAGTTGACGGACTCACAAAGTTAGCACACTTATTGCCAGTCATGAGTGATTATACAACTAAAGAGTATGCCAAGCTATACCTCAAAGATATAGTCAGGCTACATGGAGTCCCAATCTCCATTATATTTGATCGGGTGGCTCAATTCACTGCAATGTTTTGGAAGTCCTTCCGAAGGAGTTTAGGGACACAAGTGAATTTGAATACGTCATTCCACCTTCAAAAAAGTGGGCAAGCTGAGCACACTATTCAAACACTTGAAGATATGTTGCGAGCTTGTACATTGGACTTTAAAGGTAGTTAAGTGGACCATTTGCCACCTATTGAATTTTCCTATAATAATAGCTACCACTCGAGTATCAAGATGGCACTTTCTGAAGCTTTGTATGGAAGGAAATGTAGGTCGCTAATTGGATGGTTTGAAGTGGGTGAAACCACCTTCCTTGGGATAGATTTAGTACAACAAGCCATTGAGAATACAACAATGGCTAGAAACAGTACGAAGCCATCACAAATCACACACGAATGCTAGGAAGAGAGGACTAGAATTCTCAGTAGGAGATTAGGTATTTTTAAAGGTATCTCCAATGAAAAGGGTTATGAGGTTTGGTAAGAAAAGAAAATTGAGCCCACATTATAAAGGGCAATATCAGGTTATTAAGAGGTTCGGGCAGGTTGCATATGAACTACATCTACCCCCAAGAGCTTTCAATGTTCCATCCAACTTTTCATATCTCAATGCTTTGAAAATGCATAAGTGACCCATCCTGTATCACTCCTATTGAAGATGTGCAGGTTACAAAAGATCTCACATATGAAAAGGCACCTATTGCTATTTTAGATTGTCAAGTTAATAAGCTAAGAAATAAAGAAATAGTTTAAGTAAAAGAACTTTGGAGAAACCAGCAAGCAGAAGAGATAACATGGGAGGCCGAGGACACGATGAAATCAAAATACCCTTACTTATTTGAAGCTAAAGAGGACGTCCAACATACAGAATTAGGACACTAATAGGTACGTGTAGTTGAATACTTCCTGTGTTGTCAAAAGTTTATGTAAGTAAAGGTTTAAACATGGTTAGGCTATTCAATTGTACTAACATTCGAGGACGAATGCTCCTAACGGGGAGAGGATGTAACACCCCACATCTTACAATACTAGTACTATACAAATGAAACGGGATATGGCTTTTCAAATTAGCACTAATTTTTAAAATTCTTGAATCTCAATTTAGAAAGTGATATGTATGTCTAACGCTAAAGAGAGTCGAGTGTAAATATGTTTTAAGTCAAATTGAGGAGATCATGAATAAAGTTCATGTTAAGAGTGTAACTTTATCCCCTGTTTTACCATCATAAATAGACAATACTTATAGCCCAAGAGGAATAATAAAAGGTCCTAAGTACATCATAACCCACTTGACTAATTGGGCCCAAACTAAGTGAAGAGGAATTAAGAAAATAGGCAGCCAAGGCCCATCAACATTGAGACTGATTTAAGTCCAAGTGAGAGGCCTAAGCTGCTGCATCACCAGCTTATTAATATGTGTTGATATGTGGTCAAATGCCCAAGAGAAAGTTGGCTAAAAAAGTCCCTTTAAAAGGGCTTAAAAATAGTCCCTTAAGTTATTTCACTTTGGAACAATTTTTAGCATTCCTAAAGACTCTTTTTTCTCTTTACTTCACTTTACAAGGCAGCCGATAAAACTCTCTAGGGTTATTGAAGGAAACCTGAATCTTGTAGGCTAGGGTAAGTGGAAATATCTATGCATTTGTTATACTTATCCCATGATAAAGAAGAAGTATATGCTAGTTATGCTTGTGAACAAAGATAGGACAACATGTGCTTAGAAAGTTGCTACACACTTGCCTTTTTTTAGTAACGTCTCTACGGTTTGTAGGTTGGATTATAAAGAGAAGTTGATGTTCCTAACATGGTTTATGTTATAAATATTAATCTAAGTTTCTGCCCTAATTTTATTTCACTTAACAATGAGTTTTATTGTGCTACCTAATTGCATGTCATGTGAAAATAGTGTGTGTTGTGAATTGTGGACTATTTCCAACAAGTTACGAACCTAAACTATGTTGTATACACATGTATATGGAATGGGTAATAGACACATATGCTTAGGGGTGGAAGGGAAGAAATAACGTCATTGGGTCGATGCTTACGGGTTGCTACCCAAAGTTTATTTTTACATTTGATTGGACTGCCAAGAAGTGTTTCTTAGCTGCTAATACACATGTTATTGCCTATCTATTGTAGATAAATATTTGAGAGAAAAACAGGCTACTCCGAGGTAATAATGAGGTCATATATCGAGGTTTGTAAGGCTACGCGATTTCATATTACTTGGCATGAAATCTAGATCGTTTCTTGGCACATAAAGGCACTTACCAACTCTGACACAACTATTGACCATGTCTCCACTCTTTTACATGTTTATATGCTCCCATACATATTCACCTTCAAATTAGCATACATACTTAGATACCAAGTTACATGGGTTCTTGTTGCTAAATAAAGTTCACGAGTTGTTTCATCTCACACATATTTCATTAGTTGCATAATGTACTCTTTTCATTGTTGTATTGTCTTATATGATTATTTACATATCATATGCTACATCTATAGACCTACAACTCCAATATTATGACCACCAAAAGATTCATCTCAAAAGTTCTTGAAAGATAAAGTATATTGCTTATTGATGGGTGGTAACCCGAGGGGTGGAAGAATCACCTAGCCAAGGTCTATCCTATTATGAGGGTACCCCAAGGGGTGAAAGAAAGAGCCTAGCTAGGGCTGATCCCGATATAAATTGACCACTAATCAGATGGTTTTTTGTATTACATGTTGTGCACAGATTATACACTAAAGGTAAAGTAATAAAAAGAACATAAAGTACATGATCCCACAGTATAAATAACGGTGGTCTCTTATACAACACCAGTGCATAGTTTTATTTGAGTTATTACTTCATATATAGTATTTCCTGCCTTACATATTTAGTAGATTATCTCGTACTGACATCTCTTACAGAGGACCTGCATTTCACGCTGCAGATACAGGTGCTAGTAGTGCTCCCCAGTAGGAGTATAGGATATCCAGCTACTATTACCAAGTTCCAGGTTTCTTTGGAGCTTTGTGTGTCTAGAGTTTATATTATTATATTGTATCGTTAGTTGAGGTAGGGCCTATCCCAATCCTTATCTGATACCTTTCCTTATCTAGAGGCTTTGTAGACTGTGTACATTAAAGTGTGGTTATGTCTCATACTTCAGACAATATGGCCCCAATGGCCTAGCTATATGCATTTCCTTTTGACGTGTTATTGCTGCTTACTTTCTTAAAGGCATGTTGAATGAAAAAATCCCTTATAATATATATAGAAAGTGCATGGATACAGGTTGCTTCTCCCAAGCCTTATCGGTAGCGTGTGCCAGTCCGCCTTAATGGGACTTTGGGTGTGACATCATCTATGGGTCCTTTCACCCATAGAGCCCAACCTTTTGTTTTCATAAAAATTACAAGTTTTCAAGTTGTACTACCTATGGGCATCTTTTATTATGAAATATGAGCATAAATCATGTTGGGGTTTTGCCAACTATTGATTGATTATGTATAAATGTCTATTTCAAGCTTATTCCATGAATTGCTTTTGTCTATCGAGACTATGCATATTTTGAGCTGTGAAACTATGAACTATTATGAGCTTTTTTGATGGATTTCAAGGTACCCTACATGAGGGTTTTACTATATATTTGTGGGTTGATTTGCATTAAGTTTACTCATCTTATTTCACTCTTGAATTGCATGATTTTGAACAATTATCATGAAGCCACCATGTGTTTGATAAAATGAAATGACAAGAATTCTCAAGTTATTGATGATCTATTATATGATTTTCAAGTCAAATGACTTCATGATGATTAAGGGCTTTCAAGCATGTATTGATTTCATGAAAGTATCTATGATGTTGCAAGTATCAAGTTAAGTCCTATTTTAAGATTTTATTTTTTTACCTCTTGTGAGCCACTCATGTTAAAGCAAGGGAACATGTATGATTATTATCTACTCTTATGTTCAAGTAAACTAATAGAGGTCAAACATGTTCATGAGCTACTCATGTCATGTTATCATGTTTCTTACAAGTTATTCAAGTTATGAAAATTTCAAGTATTCAGTGGGATTAACCTTAGCACCGATTGAGGCTTAAGATGGGGGCTCAACTCAAGGGGTCCATATAGAAATTCTTAGTCTCTAAACTATGTGCCACATAGGATTATATAGTATCCCTCTTATAGTTTCTAGTGGATCCATCTAGTCATACTATACCTTGTTCGGGGGTAATATGCCTCGATCACCTTGTCGGGGAGAGGGGTGACATGACTCGATCACCTTGTCGAGTGGATGACATGCCTCAAATTATTCATATTATCATGTATGGTTTACCTTGGAAAGTAGACCACATCTTGTCGAGGTGGTGGCATGCCTTAATTACCTTGTCGAGGGGGTGACATGTCTGGATCACCTTACTAAGGGGGAGACATGCCTTAGATTCCAAGTGGTAGCTCGCTTGGTCTATGTCAGTTAAGGCCTCTCCCCATATATGTATTATGTACTATGCAAGATGAATGTTTTACAAGCATGTTTAATTACAAGCATTGATCATGCATGCCATGTTGAGATTATATATCCATTGCTTATGATTATGCATTTTGATTATATTGGCATATGTCTTTGTTGCATTGAATCCCGTGTACTTAGTACATTCAAATGTACTAATGCATACGCAATGCCTACATGATATCACCATGTAGGAACTGTAGCTCCTTTTGATCATCCTCCTCTATGTGGCTAGTTCGATTCTCGGAGAAAGCTTTGGTGAGTCCTTAATTTCGAGGGTAATATCTACTTACTTCATTTTATGTTAAGACTCCTTCTTATGTTGAATACTTATTATTATGAGAGTGAGCTCGGGGAGTGTCATGGACCTCGGTCCATTCCAAGTTAGAGGTGTTGTTGGATACTATGATATATTTATGTTATGACGTGACTCTTTTATGGCTTTCGTGATTATCAAAGAATTCCCTTAGTCCCACTTCCCTTTTTATTTATATCATTTGTTGTTGTTTACCTTGCTTCCGCGACCAAAGATGTGTGATTGATATGCTAAGAGGCTTGTTTGGGGTCCCTTCGGGTTCCCCTTCGCCATGTCCCGTCTATGCCCTAGGCTTGGGTCATGACAACTATTGCTTTGAGATCCATGTGCTTTCACCATAATTTGCACCATTGGAGATGTGGAGTTCACAAGGGCACTATGTGATCTAGGTGCCAACATTAATCTAATGCCCCTTACGATCTACGACAAGCTGGGATTGGGGGGCCCTATTCCAATGAGCATGCAGTTGTTGATGGTGGATTGCACAATGAATAAGACTGTGGGAATACTATAGAATGCGTATATCAAAGTTGAAAAGTTTATATTCTCTACAAGCTTTGTGATCCTAGATTGCGAAGTTAACTTCGACATTCCAATCAACTTGTAAAGAACGTTCCTCGCCACTGGACGAGAACTAGTGGATACGGAAGCCGATCAACTCATATTCAGATTGAACGATGAAGAAGTCATCTTCAATATCTGTTAGTCTATGAAGCATCCAGATGATTTGAAGAGTGAAGTCTTGGCAATTGGTAAAGTCTGAGTAACCAATTAGTCCAAGTGGTGTTGAGACAATAAACCAAGCGCGACTTGGGAGGCAACCCAATGTTTTTATGTAAAAGTATAGTTATAGGTTTATTTTCAATTTTTGGATTTATTAGTAGATATTTTTACTTGTATTTTGATTGTAATTTTCGACATTAGGCTTGTTGCATATACGGTAACAGTGTGTTCTATGAAGAATATGTAGGTACAGGGTTAAATCAACCATTTTTGGCTGAGAAGAGCATCAGAAGTGTCTCTACGATTAGGTCTACAGGCAGTAAACATTTTACGACTCATACCCTATCTCGTAGATATTTCTACTGAGCAGAAAATTTATACACCCTAGTCCACGAGCCAACTTTATGATCCTTAGATCAAACTACGGGTCATGATGGGGCTCATGGACCCCAGGTAAGTGTCCTAAAATTTTACTAAGTGTTGAGGTCTCTATGAACAACTCTATGAGCTATAATTCACTTTACAACTCGTAGGCTAGTCTATGCAACCCAGTCCTAAAACCTAGGGTTTGGATGTTCTATAAAACCATGGTTTACGAGCCGTAAATCACGCTACGGCCTGTAATCGTGGTTTCTAGAGTCCAGGCCCATTAACATATCAGTTGACCCAGTCAAGGTATATATATTGGGTCCAAATTATTTTTACCCCATTTCTATCGTAAATTACAATGATACCCGGCTAGGGCCACCCTCCCCCAATTAATCCGACCACCGATGGCAACAAAGACCCTATTTTTTGATGACTTTTTGATAACATAGGGTTTAGTGCCTCTTCGCCTCCTTCATCTTCTTCAACTTAAATACAAATCTTGGTAAGTTTTTAGTTAAATTAAAAAAATTAATTTGCCTTCTTTTGGATGATTGAATTGGAAATTATTTTAGGAATGGTATTTAGACATGAAATCCATCTTTGATATTAATTTGTGTCATTAGAAATTAGGTTGCCCATGTTCGAATAATTGTCAATATTTGAAATTAGGTATCACTGCCTTGATTACATGTTTTGAATAGTTATTTGTGCTTATTGATTCACTAACCATATGTGGTTAGTTGATTTTGTGTGTGAATTGGTGGTGATGACATAGATGTGTAATATTATTGAAATTTAGCGTAGGTGGTCGGAATTGTAGGGTAAAATGCTTAATCGCTTTCGATGGGTATATGTGTTGTATAAGATGTTAGGGATATTGGTTGTGGTATGGAAATCATGAGGGTCTGTGTGTTTTTTCTTCGATGCTGGTAAAATGTTTGTCAAAAAAATGTCATTTGGGTTCCATGTAATGGGCTTAGAAACTCAAGTAACTGAGTTTTTTTGTCCACGAGTGGCTTTTATAGACTGTGAATTATTCCACAAGTCATAATTGCCCCTCGTGAAAGACTCCAAAAACTAAAAGTTTCTGAGTATCCATTAGACGAGACCTTCTACGAGTTGTAGATCACTTTACGACTAATAGATAGGTCTCCTATATCATTACCTAGAATTAATGTATTCATTAAAAACTCTATGATCAAGCCTACAACTCGTAAAACACTTTACGAGTCATACATAGTCTCATAGACTTTTCCAGTGATAAAAATTGTTTGAACCATTGCTTTATGAAAGCTCTTAACGGCCCGTAGTACCAACTATGGCCCATAAAGATGCTTTCATAGAACCCTTCTACAAATTAATTCAGATTATTTTTGCATTCCAATTTTTTATTTGTGGGTCTAACCATGGTGCGTATATATTCTTGTTCCAGGTACTATGGCCCCAAAAGCCAAACGTGATGAGATCAGGGCCCTATAGAGAAAGCTCAGAGATGAGTCCTCAGATAATGAGCAGGACACTACACTGAGTGGCTCACTAGAGGATTTGGGCGTCAGCCCCAACCAAGATTAGATCAACCACAGACCAATGCCGCTGCCAGAGCTAGGCAGAATCAGGTTTTCATTGTTCGTACTCCCTAGTCTAAGAAGGGAGGTAGCAGTGAGAATTCTACCACAGATGACTCCATCTAGAGAGGAGTCTAGCTCTAAGGGAGGCTTTGAGGACAGATCATAGACAGAGTCTTCTATCGCACCCCAATCATCACCATCTCTACCCGATGCCCTAGTTGTTGATGGTGGATTGGAGGAGTCTAGCTCTAAGGGAGGCTTTGAGGACAGATCATAGACAGAGTCTTCTATCGCACCCCAATCATCACCATCTCTACCCGATGCCCTTACTAGTCGGTGGTGTGTCGTTAGTATGCGTGGTATCTACACAAAGGGCCAGCAACAATAAGAGTAGGGTAAGCCAACCCACTTCATACATGAGGAGCTCCGATTCATATCTAATAGACTCGATTATGTCCTCGATCTCCAGGAATCAACTCATATTCAGATTGAACGATGAAGAAGTCATCTTCAATATCTGTTAGTCTATGAAGCATCCAGATGATTTGAAGAGTGAAGTCTTGGCAATTGGTAAAGTCTGAGTAACCAATTAGTCCAAGTGGTGTTGAGACAATAATAGCTCATATATAGCCTAAGTATACAACATTCTTCCCAAGGGAAAGAAGCCTCTCGCTCAGCCAAGATTGATGGAGATGAGAGTGAGGGGCCAATAGGTAGATATATCGGAGACAACTATCTATTAGATACTTTGTGGACTAGAGTTCCCTGCCCCTAGATACGCTGCAGAGTTTGACTACTGGGTGGGGCAGATGAGGAACCCCCTAGTTATGAGAGATTTAGAGTGATGAGCCACCTTGATGAGATCGGTGGCAGGGTATATTCCTAACGAGCCGTAAATCACGCTACGGCCTGCCTAGTTATGAGAGATTTAGAGTGATGAGCCACCTTGATGAGATCGGTGGCAGGGTATATTCCTAAGCAGGGTTCAAAACCTATGTGGGTCACCACTCACTCGAAGCCTATCGTCAAGAATTCACTTAGTTTCCCTGCCAAGTTATGGTGGGTGGTTGTTCGTTTATGTATCCAGCCTATACTTGCTAATAATACGTTGACATTAAAGCATGCGATTTTTGTTGCTAACATCTTAGCTGGCTATGATATTAATTGGGTTTGCCTCATCATCGAGCAAATTCTAGAGGCTGGACTGAAGAGGTCCACCTCCATCCCATTACCATGCTTGATATACAGGGTTTGTCTAGATTCGAGTGTGGAGACTTTGCACTAACTAGACCAGCTGATTAAGGCCTAGCGTACATTGGATCCCTGCCTGATCAAGGATGAAGAGAACCGTATGGCACTCCGACAAATATAGCCTCCACCTATGATTGAGATTTTCTCCCTAACGCCACCCTTTGAGGGTTCATAGACTACCACCGCCGCAGCTGCCACTAGTTAGGAGAGGCTCCCACAGCCCAAGGTAGATAAAGAGAGGGGGCTCGCTAATTCTATCCCTACACCACATCCCACGACACCACAAGATACTTACACAGGCATGGTTATGTGTCTGCTGAATCTATACAGGCCCTACCGTAGAAGTTATCTCATATTGAGTCATAGTTGACTCAGCTCATTCATCAGATTAGGCCATGGGTCTTCTAGGCTATTTCAAACTTAAAGAGTTATATGTAGGCTTTTGCGGCTGCTACTATTCAGGATAGTATCTCTACCGTGGATGTCCATATTGACACCTTCGAGGAGAGGGTACAATAGATCCAGCGCATGAATCGACCATCAAATTTGATAGCCCTATAGATGGAGATTCAATTACTTCGGGCCAACATGACAGCAGTGTTGGCAGCACCGATTGCACTACTAGCAACCACGCTTCCGTTGCCAGTGGTAGATTTTTTTCTCTTGAGAAGATGTTTAGTCTTCCCACAAGAAGAGACCCCGCCCGGATGATGATCCCAATGCTATAGGATTTCAGGTGCGGATGACTAAGCAAAAGGAGCTTGAGCTTGCCTTGGGGACATCCATACAGAGGTGGATATATGATGAGCTCCAGAGGTAGAGCAGGTGAGGTGTGCTGGCCCCTCCGAACAGAGAACTATTTCTAAGAAGACTACCCTGCAGGAGGAGGGTGGCAAGACTTAGCCTCACACAGGTGCTTATGCGCCCAGGTATATTTTTTGACCCCTATATGTTTTAGTTTTCTTTGAGTTTTTGCATTGCGGATAATGCACATCATTTTCAATGGGGTGTGGGGGTTATGGGCCTCAATGAAGTCTATGTAGCTTGGGTCCATAACTACCCCAATTTTTAATCCTGGAGTTTTCTTGCCTATGTTCTCTTTCCTCGTGGATATTTACTTTTTATTGAACTAGCATGTTTAGGATGTTTAGATACTATTTATAACATATAGTACCAATAGTTGTGTCATATAACAATTTTTTATGTTTTTTTAAAAAAGTGATACCCGCTAAAAATTTTGATTAGTAGTTAGATAGAAACCATGCATGTTTAGGCCTGTGAAAAGGATTGTTCTGATAAGTAAAGATAAATTGAGATAAAATGCATGATCTGACAATCTTTTGTTGATAATGTATGCAGTGCCATATGAGTGTGAGCTTAATTTGATAGATTCATGTATTTTGCTCTAATTACGAACTTGCATGTTACTCTAAGTTAGATTCTAGATTAATTGGATTAGGAAAGGATCTTAGGCAATTGTTATTAATAGTCCACTTAGCTTAAAATGACCAACAAAAAGTATGATATATCCCTTATTCCTAATGTTTGAGCCTAACATGTACCTATTAGTTGTAAAATCTTGAAATTAGCCCTGGTCCTTCATTGAACATTTTGCACCTTGACTGAGGCAAGAAGCCTAAGTTGAGGGTGGCCAACAAAAGTGGCCCTGGTTGTAAGGACGAATATTATGCACCTCAACACAGGCCAAAAGCCTAAGTTAAGGGGGGTCGGTGTATGAATGAAATACAAAAATAAGGGGGTTGAATTAGTGTTATACACGAAAAAAGGAAAAATCATGTACTGGGTGCGCCTAAGTTAAGGGTGGTCGGTGTATGAATGAAATACAAAAATAAGGGGGTTGAATTAGTGTTATACACGAAAAAAGGAAAAATCATGTACTGGGTGCAAGAAAAATTAGTGATGCCTTAGTTATGAGCTAAAAACCAAAATGAAGTGTAAAAACAAGGCAAAAAGGTGAACAATGAAAAGAAAGCATCCAGAAAAGCTTCAAATAAGAAAAAAAAGAAGAGTAAGGTGAAAATAACAGAGTTGATAGGGCAAGAGTGTAGAAAAAAACCAAGGAGGCCCTTTATTTACTGTGCTCTTAAAATACCATACCAAAGCCCCTTGAGCCTACGTTACAAGCCTAGAAAGTCCTAAAGTGACCCTAGTCCAGTTAGTTGAAGGCCTTAATCATGAGTATAGGGGCAAGCCTATGGTATTAGGCATGCTGCATGAATATCTTTTCGAAGAGTGAGTGATTTTGCATAGTCCCAAGGGTATACATAAAAACATCATTGAGTGTCAGATATGGAACTTCTTTCTACGAGGACACTTGTATTGCATTGTTAGCACTAGACTTGTTCAATGATTATGAATTGTTGATACTACCTTGCTTTTCATAGTTGTGTTGTCACATGCACCAGTTTGTATTACTTTGACAGATGGCTATCTTATCTTATTTTGAAAAGTTGGTGTGTGTCTAACTTTGAGATTTATGTGATGTATACCATTGGGTTGAGGCATGTGTCTTTCTGTATTATCTATATAGATTGAGTCCTTTGCATAAGGACAAGCAATAATTCTAAGTTAAGGGTGTTGATGTGCTGCCAAAATATAATACTTTTGATGCTTAAAACTTGGAATTTTGTGTGTTCTCAATGCGATGTTAGTTAGTTTTATGTGTTTTTGTGTTTACATTTGCAGGATTACAGATTCGCCTTCATTTTGGAAAAAAGTGCAAAAGTTGCTGATTTTTGTTGCTATACGAGACCATCTATAGTTCATAGATATTGTACGGGCCATAGGGTGCTTTTGTGAACAATTCCAAAGAGGGGTTATTTTTTGAAGTTAATTCTATCAAAATGCAGACAAGCTGCAAAAGGTTTTACGAGTCGTAAAATATGGTTTGTGCCCTGAGGATCAGAGATTAGGACTTTGTGAAGGATTATTAGATGAAATCCCCTTTACAAGTCATAAACCACTTTATGAGTCATATAATGATGTCGCAGAGTTGAAGTCCATAAACCCCTTTTGTATGGCGTTGAATGCAATACGGCCCGTAAACCCTTTTCATATGGTGTGCTGACCAGTTCTCCTATTTTATTTAGGACTTGTATTTTACTTATTATAAAAAGGCTTTCTAGGTTATTTTTCATAAGTTTTTTCCTAGTGCTCAGAGAACTCAATAATTAGAGAGGGAATATTCTGATATCGTATTGGTGAGTCTTTGAGAAATTTCGCCTGTCTCAGAGAACTTAATAGTTAGAGAGGGCAAAATTGTTAGATCGTATTGGAGAGTCTTTGAGAACACTTGTGCTTGAATTTCATCTTTAAGCTTGTAATTCTTATTGAAGTTGGATTTTCTTATTCTTAATTCTATTGTGTAGGTGTTCAATTATGTTTTCTCAATCCATAATTCTTGCATCTATACAAAGCATGAGTAGCTAAATCAACAACTAGGGTTGTGGGAACCATGACTAACTAACAAAGTAAAATCAGATAATTTATAATTCCTAGAAGGTGTATATGCATGTATTAACTAATTCTCTTCATTTTACATGTTTTCTAGTGGTGGCCAACATTAGAACTCGTCTAGTGTTACTAACTGGACCAAGGTAGTAATGAATTAGAAAAGAGATAAATTAACAAGATTCGATTGACATGTTCTCATCTAATCAACCAAACTGGGCCAAGGGGAGGTTGTACTGGGACAAATAGGTAACTGTCAGTAATGCACACCATGGAGATGGGCCAAGTCGCAGAGTGAAATTCACCTCTCATCTTTGACCAAAGGTCTTGGTGAATATAACTTACTGTCCTGCATGTTATACACTAGAAAAGAATTAGGTAATTTGGTAATACTGAGTTAGGGAATCATAGGGAACATAATACCCTAGTTTCTCTGCATATTGACTTCTCCCTTGTGATAGTTTAGTTATATTTCTCATTGATCATTGCAAATCCCCGCCCCCCTTGGGGAAGTAAGTTGGTTAACCCTTCGAATTGCAATCAGTGAATTCTCTTGAGTCTACATATTACCTGTGGGTGCCCTAACCTTTTTTAGGTTTTATTTCTTGACAGCGACAGCTTTATGCTTTAAAAATATGGTGTAACTTGGTGTCGTTAGAGGAGAATATGGCTAGACTTAGTGAATTCATAAGTAATTCGGGTGTTAATCCTTTGTTCCCTTATTTTACTTTTGTTTGTTGTTTTTATTCTTTTTTAGGAATAACAATAAGGATGTTGAGAATGAGAACCCACCTCTTCTGGAGGATATTGCTCTACAACCTCCGGATTTCAATGTTAATTCTTACTAGTGGAATCAATACGAGCTGAATCCTATGGCTATAGAGGTAACTAGAGCTATTATGTTGGCACCACTACCGGCAGACAATAAGTTCACCGTCTTGAGTGGGTTACATCAGATGCTGCAGAACCATAGGCTATTTGTGAGCTTACCATCGAAGGATCCTTATAGCAACCTACACAATATGGTATTCATCTACAGGAGTGTGAGACTTCGTGTCTTCCTATTATCTCTTATAAGAAATGCAGCATTTTGGCTATCTTAGCTCCTGTAGAGTTTGATTAGTAGTTGTGTAGACTTGCAGAAGGCCTTTTTGGAGAGGTGCTTCCCTAAATTGAAGAAGGTCAAGTTGAAGGACCACATCAACAACTTTGAGCAACTTCCTAGTGATTCAATAAGTACTACTACGGAATAGTTCACCAAATGTTTGAGGAGTGTTCTTGACCATAAGGTAGTTGATGATGCCTTGGTTGAGATCTTTTATTTTACCCTTGATGAGAATAGTTAGGCCTGTGCCGACAATATCATGGGGGCATATTCTTGGATCAACCATTTGCAAGAATTGCAGAGTGAATGGAAAGAGTGGTCAAGACTAATCGTGCATAGGTGCAAAAAGACAGAGCATCTACAAAGAGTTCATGCATTACCAGTGTTGGATCAGAGCAAGCAATGATCAATGAAGAATCATGCAACATTTTACTCAGATTTGCACAGGTATGGAGGTTATGATGAAGCAGAACCAAGATTGAGTGAATGCAGTGGTTTATCAACCTCCATGTGCATCCAAGTATGATGAGCCATACTATGATAAGGATTCGTGTTTTGTTGCTGATAAGAGGGGGGTTTCCGGATAAATGCTTAAGGAACCAACAAGGACTATTGGTGCCAAGGTCAAAGAAACCAAGGTCAAACTTTAATCGACAAGGAACTTACAAGGATAATTGCAGAGGTTAAAAAGACAGAAATAAGGGTCCAGAGAGAGATACTGATTGGGGTAGCAAAGAAAGCTTTAGAAATGATCCTGATGTGCCACTATATAATTGTGACACAGGTATAAGTAGTTATAGAATTGAGGAAATGTTTGATTACTGGTTGAAGAAAGCTAAGATATAGGATGAGACTCTGCGGGGCATGAAATCAGAGATTTCGAGTATAAATTAGAAAATAGAGTCTCACTCTATGGCTATCAAACAGCTGGAACAACAGTTTGGTCAAGTGTTGACTCAACTTAATCACCATCAGAGGGATACACTACCTAGCAACATAGTTGAAAATCCTAAAAATAAAGAGCAGTTATGGCAATTAGTACTCAGGGTGGCAAGAGCACTATTGATCCTCCCATGCTAGTTGATGAGGAAGATGTTCGAGAGGAGATGGTTGCGGCCAAGTATGCAGATATAGGAGATGATTGTGGCAAGGATGGGGTGAGTTAAGTTGCTTATGCACTATAGAAGTTGAAGCCCACTCCTAGGACTCCTCCTCCGTTCCCTCAAAGAATAAAAAAGAGGGAGGAGGAAGGGAAATTCAAGAACTTTTTGTCCATGCTGAAATAGCTCTCTATCAACATCCCTCCCATTGAGGCATTGGAGAAGATTCTAGGGTATGCTAAGAACATGATGGACTTGGTCACTAAAAATTGCACTGTGAGTCAGGAGCTCTCCCAAGAGCTTTAGCATTGTAATGCTATTGCTACGAGGTCCTTGGTTCAGAAGCGAAAAGATCCAGGTGCTTTTACCATACCCTGCACCATTGGAGATGTGGAGTTCACAAAGGCACTATATGATCTAGGTGCCAGCATTAATCTGATGCCCCTTGCAGTCTACAAAAAGCTTGGATTGGGAACCCCTACTCCAATGAGCATGCAGTTATTGATGGTTGATCATACGATGAAGAGGCTTGTGGGGATACTATATAATATGCTAGTCAAAGTTGAAAAGTTCATATTCACTGTAGACTTTGTGATCCTTGATTATGAAGTCAAATTTGAAGTCCCTATCATCTTGGGGAGGCCCTTTTTAGCCACTGGACGCATATTGGTGGATATGGATAGGGGCCATCTCAAGTTTAGATTTGGGAAAGATTAGTTCATGTTCAAGATTTGTCAGAAAATAAGGGAAGACAATGATTTGAGAGTAGTTTCTATTATTGAGGTTGTTGATAATGTTGAATCAGAGGTACCACTTGAGGTAAGATTGGGTGTTGATACTTTAGAGGCAGTAATGATAAACTTCGACGGTGATGGTATCCCAGACTATAAGGAGACAGTGAATGCTCTAGGTGTATCTTATGGTCCTAAGCGCCAAACAAAGCTAGAGCTAGACTTGTAGAATAAGGAGTCACCAGCCACAAAGCCCTCCATAGAAAACCCATCGGCATTAGAATTGAAGGCCCTTCCAGTACATCTGAGGTATGCATTTTTTGGGGCTAACAACACTTTGCCAATTATAGTTGTCGTGGATTTGAATGAGGAGCAAGTGACCATCCTTGTGATAGTGCTTAAATAGTTCAATGCAAGTTCTTCCCTTCTGAATCATATACTGCTTAAATAGTTCAAGAAAGCCATCGAATGGATGATTACAGATATCATTGCTATCCATCCCAAGGTATGTACACATAAAATCTAGCTGATCAAGGACTACAAATAGAGCATTGAGCATCAAAGTCACCTCAACCCTTACATACAAGAAGTTGTACGCAAAGAGATCATCAAATGGTTGGATCTAGGTGTAATCTACCCAAATTATCGATAGGGAATGGGTATCTCTAGTGCAGTGCATTCTAAAGAAAGGAGGTATCACAGTGGTATCGAATGCCAACAATGAGTTAATCCCGATGCCACTAGTCACAGGATGGAGTGTATGCATCGATTATAGTAAACTTTATGCTTCGGTAAAAAAAGACCACTTCCCTATGCCTTTATGGATTAGATTTTGGACCGAAAAGCTAGAAAGGGTTGATATTAATTCCTTGATGGGTATTCAGGGTATAATCAAATCACCACTGCTCTAAAGGGCCAAAAGAAGATGATATTTACATGCCCCTATGGCACCTTCGCATTCAAAAGGATGTTATTCAGCATGTGTAACACCCTAGCAACATTCCAGAGATGCATGATGTCCATATTCTCAGAGATGGTGGAAGAAACTATTAAAGTCTTCATGGATGACTTTAGTACGATTGGAGACTCATTTGAGGACTACTTGAAGCACCTACATGCTATTTTACAAAGATGCAAGGAGAGTCATCTGGTGGTGCTGAATTGGGAAAAGTGTCATTTCATGGTGAAGGAGGGCATTACTTGGAGCCAAATATCTAGCAAAGGGATCAAGGTCAATAGAGCTAAGGTAGAGGTGATTGACAAGCTTCCAGCACCCATATTAGTCAAGGGGATAAGGAGTTTCCTGGGGCATGCAGGATTCTATCGAAGGTTCACAAAAGATTTCTCCAAAATTTCACACCCTTTGTACAAATTGTTAGATAAAGATGCTAATTTCGTGTTCAATGATACATGCCTCAAAGCCTTTGAATAGTTGAAGAAGAGGTTGATCTCAGCGCCAATCATAGTAGCTCCAGACTAGTCCAAGCTATTCAAAATCATGTGTGATGCAAGTGGGTTGCCCTAGGTGTAGTATTGGGACAAAGCCAAGAGAAGATATTACATCCCATATACTATTGCAACAAGGCCTTAAATGTAGCATAGAAGAATTACACCATCATTGAGCAAGAGTTACTCATAGTGGTCTTTGCATTCAAAATGTTTAGGTCATATCTGTTGGGAGCCAAGGTGGTGGTACATATAGACCACTCAACACATAGATACTTGATGGCCAAGGTTGATAAGATAGGTTCTCCTCTTATAAGAGTCCAACTTTGATGTCATCGATGGAAAAGGAATAGAGAATCAGGTTGCAGATCACTTATCAAGACTGGAAGATAGGGAAATGATAAAGTTTGATGATGGATAGGAGATTGAGGACTCTTTTCTAAATGAGAGAGTGTTGGTTTCATCTCATGACTTGATACCTTTGTTTGTAGACTATGCAAACTATTTGGTAAGTGATATCGTGCCACCTGACCTGAACACGTATTAGCATAGAAAGATTATGTCTGATGTGTGGATGTTCTTTTGGGATGACCTATATTGTTTTGTGTATATGCTGATGGGATTATTCATCACTACATTCCTGAGGTTGAGATGATGAGCATATTTGAGGCATGTCACTCATCATTGGAGGGTGGGCATCATAGTAGAATTCGAATAGCACACAAGATATTACAGTATGGGTATTATTGTCTCACTATCAACCAAGATTCCCATGACCATGCAAAAACTTGTGATATGTGCCAAAAAGAGGGTGGTTTTTCCTTCAAATATGAGCTCCCTCTAAACCCCATATGGTGATTGAGTTATTTGATATATGGAGGATAGATTTCATGGGACCATTTGTTAGCTCACATGGAAACGATTGCATCCTAGTTGTTGGGGATTATGCATCAAATTGAGTTGAGGTAGTTCCTCCACCCAATAATGACGGCTAAAGTTTTACATCATTTCTAAAAAATAACAACTTCTCAAGGTTTGGCACCCCACGGGCAATCATTAGTAATAGAGGTTCTCACTTTTGCAATAGACTTTTTAAAGCTCTTCTTGAAAAGTATAAAATGAAACATCAGGTCACAATACCTTATCATCCTCACATGAGCAAAAGGTGGAGATGTCTAATAGGGGAGTTAAACAGATTCTATCAAAAACTATGAATGCAAACCGAACAGGTTGGTCGCGGAAGCTGGATGACACATTATGGTCATATCGGACAACATTCAAGGCCCCTATATAAATTTCTCCCTACCAACTTTTCTTTGGGAAAACATGTCACTTTCTAGTGGAACTTGAGCATAAAGCAATGTGGGCATTGAAGAAGTTAAACCTGGATTAGAATGATGCGGCAAACTCTAGGCTGAGTCAACTCAATAAGCTTGATGAGTTTCAGTTGAAGGTGTATGAGAGCTCAGCCTTGTACAAACAATGAATGAAGCTGCAGACATGACCACCGCATAGAGAACTGCTAATTTGAACTAGGAGACTTGGTTCTGCTATACAATTCAAGACTAAAGTTTTTCCCTAGGAAGCTCAAATCCAGATGGATAAGACCCTTCCGATTAGCGCGAGTCTTTAATCATGGGGCTATTGGAAATGTGGCCTTCAAGGTAAATGGCATAAGAGTCAAGCCATACCTTGGAAATGTGGAAGAGATAAAGACAGCGTAAGAATGGGATCTTGAGGAAGTCTGAGTACTCAAGCCATCTATCTCATCGAGAATAAATCAAGTGCTGCTGAAACGCCCCAAAAATGTGCCTCGAAAATGCCCATAATCATAATTTCCATATATCTCAAAATTCGTGCGTGATATCAATAATCCAACTTCATATTCTTGATCAAGTGACAAAATTAAGTAAGAAATAGTTGTAGTCCAGTTTTAGAGGACCAATAGCGAAAAATGATTTTTGCAAAATTTTTTGAAAACAGTGTAGGTCCACGACATCTCTATGATGCGGACCCATTGCGGAGTAGTATTTGCACTTCCTTGATTTTCTATTTCGGCCAAAATTATTGGGATCTTGGCCACATTCCATCTTATTCTTATAAAAACACATATACTTAGTCATTTTTCAACTCTATATCACTCAAAAACCCTTTCTAAAACGTCTCAACTATTTTATCAAAATTCCCATATAAATTTAAGTGTCAAAAGCTCAATTGCAAATCTCAAGAACTCCATTCAAGCTTCAAATCTCTTCTAAGACTGCATCAAGGAATTCCCAAATTTAGGTATGTGGGTTTCAACCATTGGATCCTTTCACCCATGGTGTCCAACCTTTCCTTTTATAAAAATTGAATTTTTTCAAGTTGTATCTTCTATAGGTATCTTTTATTATGGATTTTGATTACAAATTATGTTGGGGTTTTATGAAATGTTGATTGAAAACACATGTCTACCTATTTTAAGCTTATACTATGAAATAGTTTCTCTATTGTGACTATGCATGTTTTGAGCTATGAAACTATGATCTATTACGACATTTGGTGAAGGATTTCAAGCTATATTGCATGATGGTTTTACTACGTGTTGGTGGGTTGATTTACCTTGAGTTTTCTCACATGATTTCACTCTTGAATTGCATGATTTTGAACTAGTATTACATACCCGCCAAGTGTTTGATAAAATGTCTTGTTAAGGATTCTTGAGTTATTGATGATCTATTGCATGGCTTGTGAGTCAAGTAGCTTTATGATGATGAAGGGGGATGTATGTAATATTGACTTCATAAGAAGTATCTATAGTGTTGCAAGTTGACCTCACCTTGTTGGGGATTCACATGCCCAACCACCTTGTGTGGGGGTAACATACCTTGACCACCTTGTCGGGGGATGACATACCCGTACTACCACGTTGAGAGATATGTACCTCAATCACCATGTCAGGGTTATGCTATGATCTTGACTCTTGAACAGTTTATGGTTATCAAATACTTCCGTTAGTCCCTTTATCCTTATTTATATCTCTTAATGTTATTAATTTGCTTCAGCGACCGAGGATATGTGATTGATATGCTAGGAGGCTTGTTTCGGGTTCCTCACTCGCTGTGTCATGTCTAGGTCCTAGGCTTGGGTCGTGACAAACTTGGTATTAGAGAACTAGGTTGTTAATGGTCCTCGGAATCCAACATACTACTTTGATTAGAGTCTTGTTCATGGTTGTGAAGTACACAACGACTATGAGCAAGAGGCTATGAGGCATTTTAGGAACTTTTCCCTTCTTCATCATCTATGTCATGCTATAGAAGATAAGGTAAGTCTTCCCTCTAACAAATGTTCTTAGATATTCTAGATCATGCCTATTCTAGGAGGAAGAAGAGCTCATCCACCTGAGAAGCAACAGACCCCTTCCGCTCCTCAAGCTCCTCAAGATGGGGGAGTAGCCCATGAAGAGTTTTGGGATGCTATAACCATGTTGACCCATGCCATGACTAACCAAATCAACCAAGGGGCCCAAGCCCCTCATGCTTCTACTCCGGCCTCTAGGGTGAGGGATTTTACAAGAATGAACCCACCGGATTTCCATGGGTCTAAGATTGCTGAGGATCCTCAAGAATTTATTAATGAAGTGTATAAAGTATTATCCATTATAAGGGTTAGATCGGAGGAGAAATCAGAGTTGGCAGCTTACCAACTCAAAGAGATGACTCAAATTTGGTTCACTCAATGGAAGATGGAGAAGGGGAATAATAATGTCATCCTTTGGGAAGAGTTCAAAGCGGTATTTCTCAATTGGTTCTGTCACACCCAAAGTCCTATTAAGGCGGACTGACACTGATTGACGATAAGGCTCGGGAGAACCAACCTATATCTATACTAGGGGAATAATAATGTCATCCTTTGGGAAGAGTTCAAAGCGGTATTTCTCAATCGGTTCTGTCACACCCAAAGTCCTATTAAGGCGGACTGACACTGATTGACGATAAGGCTTGGGAGAACCAAACTATATCTATACTCATTCTATACATATTATAAGGGATTTCTATATTCAACATGCCTTTAAGAAAGTAAACAGTAATAACAAGCCAAAATGAAATGCATATGACTAGGCCGTTGGGGCCAAATTGTCAAAAGTACGAGACATGACCACACTTTCATTTACATAGTCTACAAAGCCTCTAGATAAGGAAAAGTATCTGATAATGGTTGGGACAGGCCCCACTTCAACTAACTGTACAACACAAAAATATAAGCTCTAGACACGCAAAGCTTCGAAGCAACCTGGAGCTTGGTAACCACAGCTGGATATCCTGTACTCCTACTGGGGAGATCTACTAGCACCTGTACCTGCAGCATGAAAAGTAGGTCCTCTATAAGGGACGTCAGTATGAGATAATGTACTGAATATGTAAGGAAAGAAATACTATATATGAAGTAACAATTCAAATAAAACTAAT
>DF359459.1:59229-75420 GCA_000787875.1 Solanum virginianum
TAAAGTAACAATTCAAATAAAACTATGCACTGGCGTAGGATAAGAGACCACCTTTAGTTATACTGTGGGATCATGTACTTTATGTTCTTTTTATTTGTTTACCTTTACTGTATAATTTATGCACAACATGTAATATAATGACTAGCTGATCAGTGGTAATATATATCGACACCCCTCAAGTTACCACCCATCAATAAGCAATATACTTTACCTTTGAATTACCTTTGAGATGATTCTTTTAGTGGTCACAATGTTGGAGCTATAGGGCTATATATATAGCATGTGACATGTAGATAATCATACAAGACTATAGGACAATGGAAAGAGTACATTACACAAATAATGAAATGCGTATGAAATAAAACAACTTGTGAACTTTATTTAGCAACAAGAACGTATGTAACTTGGTATCCACGTATGTATGTAGATTTGAAGGTGACTATGTATGGGATCATATGAACATGTGAAAGAGTAGAGACACAGTTAATAGTTGTGTTGGAGTTGGTAAGTGCCTTTATGTACCAAGGAAGAATCAAAATTTTATGCCAAGTAATACGAAATCAAGTAGCCTTATATATCTCGCTGTACTACCTTGCTATTACCTTGAGATAACCTTTCCTTCCTCCAAATATTTATATACAATATAGAAGGTGATAAAACTAGCATTAGCAGCCAATAGATACATCTTGGCAGCCTAATCTCATATAAAAAAAATAATACATGGGCAGCAAGCGTATAATTATAAACCGAGCGTATTCTTTTAACCTTTCTACCTCTAATCATATTTTCTAATACACATTCTCATATACATATTATGTGCAGCCTTTTTTAGTGCCATAACAGTCTCACAACAGCCTACGAAGCACAACACATAACAATTACACACAACATAAAAGTAGGCAGTATAACATTGCGACCCTTCACTACATTTCACCTTAACCATTCCAAACCTATATCGACTTCAACCAAACTGTTCTGACCATATTTATGCATAAAACAAAGTCCTAAAATAGTTCCTAAAATAGGTGGAGGACGTGAGGCAATAGTCCTCAATTAATCAGCCCACAATTTCTACAAACACCACACTTGGGATAACACACTAACATTTAATTATTTACGTAGAACAAATAGTGTAGCGACCTTGACACATCATTATAGAACTGAAACTTATTAAAACATAAACCTTACTTCATAATCTAACAAACCAAGAAGAGAAAAGATTACAAATAAACGAGAAAAGTGTACAACAATATTTGAAACACATGCTATCCAAAACTTTCAGCATAAACATAACCACCCTAGTCTCTTGTTCTTCATAAGAAAACCATACTAAACATATAAGTATTCTTACTGACCTTTACCCTCAAGGTGTAAGGCTTCTCCAAGAACTCTAAAGGTCTCCTTATGGCTGCTTTGCAAAGTTAAGAAGGTGTAGAGAGAAAACTTTGGAAAGCTGATTTTTTTGTCTAAGTTAAATGACTTGAAGGAGCTGCTTGTAAGCCCTTTTAAAGAGATAATTTTGGCCGACTTTCTATTGGATTTTTATCCTTATTTTATCAAGGTAGTGGTGCAGCAGCTTGTCCTTTTCACTTGGGCCTAAATGGGTTGCAAAATGATGGGCTTTGGCTGCCCATTTTCCTAATTTCTCTTCACTTAGTTTGAGCTCAATTAGTCAAGTGGGTTGTGATGTACTTTGGCCCTTTTATTATTCTTCTTGGCTGTAAATATTGTCCATTTACGATGCTAAAATGTGGGCTCAAGTTACACCCTTAGCCCATACTTTATTCATTATCAAATTTGGATAGATTCGACGTTGGGCCTCGTCTTTATCTAGCTAGCAAATTTAAGCTAAGCATGTAGGTGGCTCACCTGCTAGCTTCCTAAGTCCTACAAGTAGCTCACTTCTGTCACTTCATTTAAGGCCGCGATCTCCTCAGTTTGACTTAAAACTTATATACACTTACTCATCTTAAATGTTAGATATACACATCGCCCTATAATTTGAGATTCAAGAACTTTTAAAAAAAATAGCACTTATTTGGCCAAGCCATATCATGTTTTATTTGCATAAAACATGTATATGTGAGATGTGGGGTGTTATAAAAGTAGGGTTTGAAGACCCTGTTCATAAGGTCCATGAAGTTGGATGGTGCATTGCTCAACCCAAAAGGCATCACAATAAACTCATAGTGCCCACACTTAGTCCAGAAGGCCATCTTAGGAATATCACACTCCCTCACCTTCACTTGATGATACCTGGACCGAAGATCAATCTTAGAGAAATGCTAGTCCCTTGCAATTGGTCAAACAAATCATCAATCCTTGGAAGAGGATACCTATTCTTGATGGTAACCCTATTAAGTTGCTGGTAGTCAATACACATTCTGAGGGACCCATCTTGCTTTTTCACAAACAACATCAGTGCATCCCAAGATGATTGGCTAGGCCTAATAAATCCTTTTTACAACAAGTCCCTCAATTGTTCCTTTAACTCCTTCAACTCCGCTCGGGCCATATGGTAAAGGGGAATAGAAATGGGTTGAATATTAGGAAGGATATCTATACCAAAATCTATTTCCCTTTTGGGATGAACACCAGGAAGGTCATTTGGAAAGACCTTAAGGAACTCATTTACAACCGAACCGACTCTATGAGAAGGACTTTGGACTCTACATGCCTAACCCTCACAAGATGGTAAAGACACCCCTTAGAGATCAACTTATGGGCTTTAATGCAAGAGATGAACCTACCCTTGACCACCATATCATGATTCTCCCACTCAATGACGAGTTTATTTGGGAATTGGAATTTGATCCTACGGGTTCTACAATCAATAGAAGATTAGTGTTCATGCAACCAATCCTTCTCAAGAATGACATCACAATCAACTATGTTCAACTCAAAAATATCACAAGGCATTATTCTAATTGCCAAAATTGCTTGTTTCGGCTTTCTTGGCCCATAAAATCCTACCAGACCCTCGTCAACCCCGATAGGCCACCTGGGCTCATTGCCGACCCACTCGTATGATTTTTCAGGAATCTTGTACCAGACCCCCATGCAGCGCCAGAATCCGTGGGCTAACACCCACAGAAAACTATTGAAATCTCCTGTTTCTGCTTTTTTGGCCCATAAAATCCTACTAGGCCTCCGCCAATGCCGCCAGGCTACCTTGGCTACTTGCCGGGCTTATCGCCAACCCACACGTATGATTTTTCATTTGGGAATTAGAATTTGACCCTAATTATTTACGTAGAACAAATAGTGTAGCGACCTTGACACATCATTATAGAACTGAAACTATTAGAATTTGACCCTATGGGTTCTACAATTAATAGAAGCATAGTATGCATGCAACCAATCCATCCCAAGAATGACATCAAAATTAACCATGTCTAACTCTATAATATCACAAGGCAATATTCTAGGCAAATGCAAATGAGGCAGTCTCTATAAACCTTCGTAGCACCAATAGATGCACCAATAGCAGTAAACATCTCATATGACTCACATAACAATTCGAGGTTAACATGGAACTTTTTGGCAACAAAGGGGGTAATAAAAGAAAGAGAGGCACTCAGATCAATCAATGCATACACATCAAAATCAAAGATTTTCAACATACCGATGATGACATCTGGAACCTCATCAACTCCTTGCCTCCCATGTAAACCATAAAAATGATTGTGCCTTGGGGCACTATCTTATCGGCTACCTCTCCCCAAAGGAACCGCATTAGCACCTTGTGGACGAACCTCTTTACCCTTATTGCATTTTCGAGGGAAATCCATCACCTTATGCCCAACCTCCCCACAACTATAACAAGCATTTGTGTCCCTAAAATATGGGCCACTATCACCCATACCATATTTTGGACACCCACTATTAGGAACCACACCTCCAATACCTCGGGCCCTTGGAAAATCACTGGAAACCCTCTTTTGAGAAGACCCTTAGCCTTGATGGAACAGACCACTCTTCTGGAACCGACCACTCTTCTGGAACTTCCCCTCAAAACGGGCCCTCTTGGCCTCATGACCCCTACTCTTCCTTAATTTCTCCTCCTTCATTTGTTCAAAATAGGTTATCAAACGTGATAAGTACATGTCACTAATCAACATGGCGGACTGGCACTCTTTACTAACCAAGTCAGAAACACCCATCACAAATTTGTTCATACTAGATTTTAATTCGGCCACCAAATATGGAGCATACTTTGAAAGGTTGAACTTGAGTGCATACTCCCTCACACTCATAGACCCTTTTCTTAAATTCATAAATTCCACCAACTTAGCTTCCCTAAGTTTAAGGAGGAAGAACCGATTAAGGAATGCCATCTTGAACTCCTCCTAAAGCACCACATAATTGACTCCTTTCTCTTTCTTCCATTGATTGTACCATATTTATGCTACCCCTTTGAGTTGGTAGGCCACCAACTCTGCCTTATCCTATGACCTCACACCCATGATAGACAAAATCTTGTAGACCTCATCAATGAACTCTTGAGGGTACTCACTCACCTTTGACCCATGGAATTCTGAGGAATTCATTCTCATAAAGTCTTTCACCCGAGATGCTGGTGCAGGAGCATGAGGGGCTTGGGTGCCTTGGTTGGCTTGATTAGCGGTAACTTGTGCAAGCAAAGTGAGAGCATCCCGAAGCTCTCCATTAATCGATTGCTCCTCGGGTGTGGGGGTTTTTCTCCCTCTTGTGTTAGGCATGATCTAGCATAGCAAAGGACAATTGTTAGAGGGAAAAACCTTACTTCAACTACTATAGCATGACATAGAGTAAGAAGAAGGAAAATATTTCTTAAGCCTCTAGCTCATAGTTATGGTGCATAACACAACCATGGACAAGACTCTAATCGATGCTATATGTTGGACTCCGAGGATCTAACAACCTAGTGCTCTGATATCAAGTTTTTCTTGACCCAAGCCTAGGGCTTAAACGTGACATGGTGCAAGAAGAACTCAAAGGGACCCCAAGCAAGCCTCTTAGAACATTATTACACATCCTTGGTCATGATAGTGATAAAATAAGCATCAAGAGATAATAAATTGGGACAACTGGGGCTAAGGGAACACTTTCATATCATAGATATCAAGAATAATAGATTCAAGGGTCATATCATAGATACATAACATATCCAACAACACCTCTACTACACAAATAAGAGCGGGGGCCACGACAAGTAACCAGGATCACCCCCATAGTCAATATATAAACAAAGAAAGGTAGTCTTAGTACATAGCAAGAGATCATAAGCAACGTCCCTGGAATGAAGGACTTACTAAAAACTTGAGAGATAATGTACTAGCCATATAAAGGGGGAAGATGATCAAGCGATGCTCCGATTCCTACAAGGTGACATCATATAGGCATAGAGTATGTGTTAGTATGTTTGAACATACTAAGTATGTAGGATGCAATGCAACAAGTTATAAGTAGCATAATCAAAATGCATATAATAGCCAATGAATAGACATATAGCAATATGTCATGTGTGAATGATAGTTAAAGAAAACTCATGCTTACATAGAACATAATACATGTGTAAGGAGTGACCATTCTTAGTGCAATCCAAGGCCTACCACCTCCTTGGAGAGGCGCATGAGGTACAAACCCCTTTCATGAGGTTGATAGAGTACAAACCCCCAACAAGGTTGACGAAATACAAATCGCCTAACAAGGTTGATGGGTGCGAACCCCCAATAAGATTGCACAGGCCTGCCACCTCCCGAGCGAGGTGATCGAGGTACAAACCCCTCAACAAGTTTACCCAGGCCTACAACCTCCTGAGTGAGGCTTGGTCATCCCCAATACTATAAAGATCATTATCATATATATACATTCCTTTCATCATCATACATACACTTTTTTTCATCATCATAAAGTCATTCAACTCCTAAGACATGTATTAGAACTTCAATTCTTCAATAATCCAAAATTAGACATTTTATCAAACACTTGGTGGGTATAGTGCTAGTGTAAACCATGCAATTCAAGAGTGCTATCATGCTAGAAAATCCCATGGAAAACCATCAATAGAAGCGTGGTAACACCCTCAAGCAATATATATCAAAACCCTTCATCAAATCTCATAATAGATCTTAGATTCATACTCAAAAAACTAGTAAAACCATCACAATTTCATAAGCCCAGATCACCTTTTGATCATCCTCCATGTGGCTATTTTGGTACTTCGTAGATAAGTATTTGTCAGTCCTTATATACGAGGACACTATCTATATTACTCTTGCTATTTTGAGACTTCATTATGTTAAACACTTGTTGTTATGTGGGTGAGCCTGGAAAGTGTCTTGTTCCCCACTCCATTCCAAGTTATAGGTGTTATTGGATACTATGTTCTATTTATGCTACGAGCTCACTCTTTTATGGATTTTATAATAAATAAGACCCATGAGTAAATCAACTTTAAATTATGCAATTTAGAGTTAAAGGAGGCTTGTGTATCATGGGTGAAAGGAACTCATGAAAGAAACCCACATACCTTAGCTTTGGAGATGATCTTGCTAAAGATTGGAGATGGAGACTTGAAGCTTAAATGAGAACCTTTAAATCCAGATGAGTTTTGAGACTTGAGTTTAGGAGTAAAATATTGGCTAAGTGTTTGAATGAGTATTGGGAAATGTTTTGAATGATATAAAGATGAACTATGGCTAAGTATAGGTGTTTTCACGCATGGGAACACTTACGTCCAAGACTCAAAAGCCTTGGACCGAATTTGAAAACTGTGAAATAATAACGCTGTGGTGCGCCTTGGCGCATCGTACCAGGGGAACGAATGCACACTAGAAATTGCATTTTTTGTGATTTTGAAAATTTGTTGTGGTTGCTCTTAAATCAGGGTTAGACCATTTTCCACTCAATTGACCTTCTAAACAAGAGTATGAAGTTAAAATTTTGGTATCACGCATGGATTTTGAGATATATAGAAATTATAATTTCGAGAACAGTCGAGATGCATTTTCTAGCTCTTTTTGGGGTTGTTTCAATTACTTCTCTTAGGCATGTTTCTTTGATAATCAGGGATGAATGTTTCTAAAGGGGAGATATTGAAACGCCCCAAAAAGTGCTTCAAAATGCCCATAATCGTAATATTCATATATCTCAAAATTCATGCGTGATATTGAAAATTCAATTTCATATTCTTGATCAGGGACAAAATTGAGTGGTAATTGGGTATAATGCGGATTTTAGAAGACCCATAGTGAAAAATAAATTTTACTAATTTTCAATGTCGTTGCTCGCCGTCCATTACTTGTTAAGGTAATGATGTCAACATCAACATCATGGATAATGATCCATCATCCCTGTCCATCTTTTTGGGACAGGAGTTACCAGAACATGCTGCACAACTATCTTACGTGAGCAACATAGTTATGGGGTTTGAGTACAATTTTTTCCTTAATTTTCTTATGCGCCCTAGGGATTTGGGGTCATATCCCCTTGTCCACTTAGACGTGAAATCTCCTACATGTTGGTGGGTTGATTTGCATTAAGTTTACTCATCTTATTTCACTCTTGAATTACTTGATTTTGAACTATTATCATGAACCCACCAAGTGTTTTATAAAATATCAAGTCAAGAATTCTTAAGTTATTGATAATCTGTTTGATGATTTGTAAGTCAAGTGACTATATAATGATTAAGGGCTTTTCATGTATGTATTAAATTCATGAAAATTATATATGATTTTACAAGTTACAAGCTAAGCTCTATTTCAAGGTTTTTACCCCTTGTAAGCCATTCATATTAAAGCAAGGGTTCTTGTATGATTATGATCTACTCTCATGTTTCAAGGTAGGCTCACAATTATAGGTCAAGTATGTTTCAAGAGCTACTCATGTCATGTTTTCATGTTACTTACAAGCTATACAGGTTATGGTTATTTTCAAGTATTCCGTGGGATTTTACTTAGTACCAATTGAGGTTTAAGATAAGGACTCGACTTAAGAGGTCCTTATATAAAGTCTTTTATCTCTAAACTTTGTGCCAACATAGGATTATGATTATTACCCTTGCTATACTAGTGGACCCATCTAGTCATGTTATCATGTTTTGTTTGCCTTCGCAAGTAGACTACACCTAGCCGAGGGATGTCATGCCTGTTCCACCTTGCCGAGGGGGTGTCATGCTTTGGATTCCAAATTGTAGCTACTTGGTCTATGTAGGTAGGTTGCTTCCCACACTATTGTATGCTTATATATTGTGCAAGATGAATGATATACAAGCATGTTTTATTATGAGCATTGATCATGCATGCCATATTAAGAATATATATCTATTGCTTATGATTATGCATTTTGACTACATTGACTTATGTCTTATTACATTACATCCCACATACTTAGTATATTCAAACATACTAACGCATACTCTATGCTTATATGATATTACCATGTAGAGACCGTAACACCATTTGATCATCTTCCACATGGCTAGTACGATCCTTTGAAGCAAGCTTTGGTAACTCCTCAAGTCTGAGGACACTATATTTATTACTCTTGCTATTTTAAAACTTCTTTATGTTGAACACTTGTTATTTTGAGGGTGAGCCCAGAAATTATCTTGGATCCTGCTCTATTCCGTGTTAGAGGTGTTGTTGGATATTATGTTGTACTTATTCTTGAGCTTGACTCTTTATGCTTTTATGAATATCAAGATTTCCCGTAGTCCCGCTTTCCTTTTTATTATATCTCTTGTTGATTGTTTACTTTTCTTTCCCGACCAATGATATGTGATTGATATGCTAAGAGGCTTGTTTGGGTCCCTTTGTGTTACCATTCACCGTGTCACATCTAGGCCCTAGGCTTGGGTCATGACAAAAATACTCAAAGAAAAGACTATAAAGTAATTAAATGACCAAATCTTTATACAAAAGGAAGTTTCCGAAAAACAAGAGTTGGAAAAGAAATAATACTCAAGACTCTCTACTCTATGTCTATGAAGCCTCTACCTCTAACATCTAGATGGTACCATGACAGGCCATGGCTACCCAACTCAAGGGAAATAAAGTACTAGTGAAAGGCAAAGGGCTCCTTCGAAGGCAAAGAGGGCTCATAAACTTTGGAAAGTAGGGATCTAAACTTTAATGGTACGTCTACAGAAGCCCTCTAATACTTGCCTCTGCATCAAAAAATAATGTAATCCAAATGGATGTCAGTACATGGAATATACTGGTATGTAAAATGGCTAGAAGGAAAAGGATATAATCAAATCAAATAACTTAGCTCAAAATTTACTTAACTTAACTTAGTAAAATATGCAAGTTTAAAAATGTAGTCATGATTTGAAAATAACTCAATAATATGCAACTCAGTCAAATCAAATATGCAAAATTAGAAAGTTTATCTAACCGATAGATATCCCACCACCCTCTTTGATGATGTACAACAAAGACGATGTCGTTGCTCGCCGTCCATTACTTGTTAAGGTAATGATGTCAACATCAACATCATGGATAATGATCCATCATCCCTGTCCATCTTTTTGGGACAGGAGTTACCAGAACATGCTGCACAACTATCTTACGTGAGCAACATAGTTATGGGGTTTGAGTCACTTATGCTCTACCCAACTCGGTGCTCAATACTACTCTAAAAACATCCTCTTTGAAACCCGTCTGAAAACATCATCATCCTCTTCCTCATCATCATCCATTAACAAATATATTTTAAAAATTTATTTACATCATCATCAAATATTTACTCAAAACGTCATTCAAACTCAATGCTCAATTTCATCAAAACTCATTAAATATGCATTATCTCATCAATTCTCTTTCTAAATCAGTATTTATGCTAAAAAACTCATGTTATTTCAAACTCAGTAAAATATGCTCAAAATCATTTGTGTTTAACATGCTTAGTATGATCATCAATCTCACCTTCAAAATAATGTGTGAAATCAAACATAGTCCTCAATTAGGGTTCATGTGAATGAAGACATGAACATATGACCAATCAAATACTTAGCTTTTCAAGAACATCATCAAGACATTTTTGTATACATGAACTCATTAAGATAATAGAAAACTCAAAAACTAAATTCAAGAATTTAGGGTAAAAACTTTTTTTGAACTCAATTTCAAAGAATCAACATGTTGCAATGAACTCAATCCAACACTCTGAGTAGCCTTACATACCTGGAATGAAGTTAGACAATCAACTTGGCATGAATTCGAATTGAATTTCTCAACTCTTCGCTCTTCCCTCTTCTCTTTAGCCCTAGGTCTTTTGTTAGCATGTTCAGAAAGGCTTAGGAATTGGTTAAAAACCTTTTTTATGCTCAAAATAACCTATTTTGATTGTGTTTTAAGTTTATGATGGGTTAGAAAAAGTCTAGAATTCCCTTCACAAAAACTAAAAAATTTTCACCTTTGGCATATCATGTCCGCGATGCGGACTTGGCCATTTTTCGTGTTTTTTTGCTAAAAATTCTTTGATTGAGTTTTCTAATCCCGTAAAAAATATTGGGATCACACCTAAGTTTAAATCCATGATAGGTTTGCATCATACACCTATCGCACACTTATTCTGGAAATGATTCTCGTATCAAAAAATTATCGATTCTGGAAATGGTTCTCGTATCAAAAAATTATCTTTTGATCCGATTGCTCTAAAAATCAACCAAGACAATTCGCCTACTCAATTTTTCATGCTGATCACATTTTTGGCCTCAGATTTACTATTGGAGTTTGGAAAGACACGTTATGCGAGCACCTCTCATCTAGGGGTATTTTGGTAATTTTATAGGGTGTTACATTATCTTTCCCTTGGAATCATTCATCCTTGAATGATGAGTACACTAGGAGATTTCTTAAGGTACGTATATAGTCACGAACTCAAATACTTCAACTCAAGGGTGAACATCGACTCAAGGATAGAAACTCATCTCATTAAGGGATATTATTATCAGTATCTTATAACTCTCATCAAAGCCTAAGTCTCGCTGCACACTCTTACATGGTCATGCCTAATTCAAAGTCACCACGTGCTATCTCGTAAGTTAATAATAGTCCTACAATCTATCTCGTAAGAGATTATTTCTATACCTTAGACAGTCTCACCATCAGGCATGAATGGAACATCGGAACTCATACTCAATGAGAAAGTCATCAACTCCAATCGAGAATGGGACCATCATGATATAAATAAGACTCTTATGGGTAACTATCAAGCTTAGCATCTCATCTCAACTATGCTCCTCTTCATGGTACTACACCTCATCAATTAAAGCTTACAACTCTTATTAAAATCTCTTCTAACCACATCTTGTTATTCCGTTCAAGCCTAATTCTAAGCGTCAAATTGCTATTCCTAAGATGATCATATTCCTGCAAAGTTAACCCTAAATACAAGCCCTATACCTCCACATGGATTTCATTTAGAGAATACTACTCCCTCTCACTACTCTAATACATCTACCTAGAACACTCACTCAAAAATCATTGATAGCCTTCTCCAATCACTCATATAATGAGATCCACACATTCATGCCAATCATTCTAACCATTTTAACTATATCATAGAATTATCAAGCCTACAAAACACTTTTACATCCATTATTGAATGAAATCTCCCTCAAAGACATACCATCATGGTCTTGCCTAGAGACACTCTAACCTATTCTTACCTATTTATTGCACATCATGAGGTCTTGTCTCTCTCTTCCTTCACATCTATAAACATAATGAAAGGAGGATATCGTAATTATCACATCAAGAATATCCACCATTACTCATCAGCAATAACTTATCCACTATCATCAATATTGCTATCAAGACTGGAAAGAAGGATCATTAGAAAAGTTTAGAGTGAAAGGTCATAAGCACGATACATTCAAGGAATTTAAGTTGAGAGAATTCATAATACGATACAATCATATTAGCCTTTTAGGACCTATCATGGGTTTATGGAATTGAACATATTGTGAAACTCAAGTCATATCTCATATTACATAAAGTTGGGAGTTCTAAGATTCATAGGTTAAAAGTACAATTGTCACTCCTCATCCTCAGAATTCAATATGAGCATGAATCAATATTAGGTTCATGGGTCTAGGCCATAGTCATAGCGCTTATACACAAGACAGAAATAATGCATCACCTTAACTGAGCTCTCAGGAATATAAGAGATAAAAAAGCATCAGTGCCTTATTCTGATCAACTCATCAGTGCAAAAAACTCAACACTCAATTTAGTTTACTAACTCCTCATCTCCCCCTTAGCTCAAAGGTCAACTCCCTAAGTTTGCGAACCAATCCTCTTTACTAAGCTTTAAGTATAGTTCTCCACACAATTGGGGAATTAGTGTCAAAACCCAAGCCAAGGCCCTAAATGTGACACGGTGAATGGGGAACCCCAAACAAGCCTCTTAACTTATCATTACACATCATTGGTCATGGAAGTATATAAAAGACATAACAAATAAGAATAGGGGCAAAGGGGAAAAAGCTTGCATAATATCATAATCTAGAGACCATGAGTCAAAGCTCATATCATAGATACATAACATGTCCAACAAACACCTCTAATACATAGATAAGAGCAGGGGCCAAGACAAAACAACCGGGCTCACCCTCATAGTCAAAATAGATAATAAAGAAGAATGCCTTAATACATAATAAGAGCAACAAAGACTAAGGCCCCCGAAGTGGAGGACTCACCAACTAGCTTGAGTAGTACAGAACTAGCCACGAGGAGGAGGAGGATGATCAACTTGGACACCGATTCCTACATGGTGATATCATGTAGGCAAGAGTATACATTAGTAAGTTTGAATATACTAAGTATGTTGGATGCAATGCAACAAAAGATAGGCACCTTAATCAAAATGCATAATAATAGGCAATAGGCATACTATAACAATATGGCACTGTAGGATGCAATGCAACAAGAAATAAGCATCATAGTCAAAATGCATAACAATAGGCAATAGACATCATATAAAAATATAACATGTATGACCAATGCTCAAATAAAACATGCTTATGTAACTCATGCTCATATAGGATATCATATGTGTAGAAGAGACCAAGCTAGCTTTCCAAAGTACAAACCCCTTGGTAGGTTGGTGACGACACCACCCTATCACTTAGGTGGTGAGTTACAAATCCCTTACTAGGTTGATGAGTACAAACCCCCATCCAAGTTGATGATGATGCCACCCAATCACCCTGGTGGTGAAGTACAAACCCCTCACTAGGTTGATAAGTACGAACTCCCATCTAGGTTACCCGGGCTCTTGGTCCCCCGGATTGAGCATGGTCTAATACAATACTTTATATAGAATTCATCATATAGTAAGATCATTTCATCATCATAACATCATTCATATCATACCTCATGATTTGGACATTCAATTCCTTAAGAAACCATATTCAGTCATTTTATCAAACACTTAGAGGGTGTGTAATGCTAGTATAAAACCATGAAATATAGAGATAAGATCATGCAAGAAAATTCATTATAAAACCATCATTCAGCACCTTGCAACACCTTCAAGCAACATGCATCAAAACCCGTCACCAAATCTTACAATAGATCTAAGATTTATAGCTCAATACATAGCCAAACAGTCATAACTTTACATAGCTTTAACATAGTTCATAGATATGTTCATCCTAGTAAACCCAATTGTAAAATAAACTTTAAATCAAGTAAATTGAGTAAAAAGGAGATTAGTGTACCGTGGGTGAAATGACCCAATGGCTAAAGCCTATATACATTGGCTTTGAGGAAGCTCTTAATGAAGATTGAAAATGGAGGCTTGAAGCTTGAAGGAAATCCTTAATTCTGGATGAGGGTTTTGAGACTTGAATTTGAGAGTGAAAAATATGGTTAAATGTTGAGTGAGAAATGGGGAATGTTTAGGATGATATGAGGGTGAAAAATGACTAGGTATAGGTAAAAACATACTTAAAAACACTTAGGCCCAAGACTTAAAAGTCTTGGACTGCACTAAAAATCACTAGACAAAAAATACACCTCTTCGCATCACGGAGAGGACGCAGAGAGAACTTCCCTTCATCTGCGCTCCCTTGGCGCGCGCGCCAGGGGGCGGAATGCTCACTGGAATTTGTCACTTGAAAAATCATAATTGTTAATCTTTTTCTCTTAAATCGTGGTTAGACCCTTCTTCCCCTAGTTTTGATCCCCTGAACAAGAATATGAAGTCAAATTTTTGATATCGGACATGGATTTTGAGATATATGGAATTGAAAATTCTGAGCATTCTGAGACATATTTTTGGGTACTTTTTGGGGCCAATTCAATATTTCCCCCTTGGGAACATTCGTCCCCAAATGTAAAAGAGACGTACAAGACAAGAGTGATCATAAACAAATTAGCCGCAACAAAAATGCAATATTACATTTAAAACACCCTTTTCAAAATTTCAAACATATGTGTAAAATCATCCTAATTTGCCAGCATAAACATGAATGACATAGGGGCTAAAACATAAGATGTGAAATCACATAGGGGACTTAGAGTTAGTACCTTAGGCTTGAGTTTAGTGGAAAGAATAAGGATACCACTTTTGCATGTCCGCTTCAGCCTCCCATGTAAAACCTTCAACTTGTTGGTTCCTATAAAGGATGTTAATGGATGCCACCTCCTTGTTACTCAATCTCTTCACTTGCCTATCTAAAATCTTTACCGAAGTCTCCTCATAAGTCAAGTTATCCTTAAAAAGCCCCACAACATCAAGAGGCATAATAGAATTAGGATCACAAACATATTTTCTCAACAAAGAGACATGGAACGCCTGATGAACTAAATTCATTTCACTAGGAAACTTCAACCCATAAGCTATTTTGCCAACCCTCTTTATCACCTCATAAGGACCAACATACCTTTGACTCAACTTCCCCGTTTTACCAAAACGGACCACACCTTTCATTGGAGAAACTTTCAAATAGACCCAATCACCCACTTCGAATTCAAGGTCTCTTCTTCTCATATCGGCATAGCATTTTTTACGACTTTGGGCTATTTTCAACCTTTCCCTAATCATCCTTACCTTCTGAAGAGCCTCCATAACCAGATCTGGTCCCAATAAAGCCACCTTTACAACCTCAAACCAACCAACCAATGATCTATAACGTCTCCCATAGAGAGCCTCAAAAGGAGACATATCGATGCTAGAGTGATAGCTATTGTTGTAGGCAAACTCAATCAAAGGAAGATGGTCATCCCAACCCCCCTCAACTCCAATACACATGCCCTAAGCATATCTTCAAGGGTTTGAATTGTCCTTTCGGCTTGGCCATCCATTTGAGAGTGGAAAGCCGTACTGAGGTGAACGTTTGTACCAAGACCCCTTTGAAAAGACCTCTAAAACTATGAAGTGAATTGTGTACCACGATCCAATAAGATGGACAAACGAGCCCCATATAACCTCACTAACGCATGGATTTACAACCTTGCATACTCTTCAGCCCGATATGTTGTCTTAACCGATAGAAAGTGGGTTGATTTCATCATCCTATCAACCACAACCTATATGGAATCAAAACCCTTCCTAGTCTTGGGCAATCTAACCACAAAGACCATATTAATCACCTCCCACTTCCAAGTAGGAATCTCTATGTCATGGGTTAGGCCACCTACCATTTGATGTTCGGCTTTGACTTGTCAGCAAATATGGCAACCAGAAATGAATTTGACAATGTCCCTCTTCGTGCCTCCCCATCAATACACATCTCTCAAGCCCCTATACATTTTGGTGGAACTGGGTTGGATAGAATAAGAAGAATTATAGGCCTCATCAAGGATCTTCTCCCTCAAACCAACAACACAAGGCACACACAACCTACCTTGGTACGTAAGGGCAATATCTCCCTCTTGGGAGAAAGCCTCTACTTTGCCCTTTTTCACCAAGGCCTTCAATACAAGCAAGGAGGAGTCAAGATTTTGTATTCTATCACCTCATCAATCAATGAAGACTTAGACCTATCAACAACAACCACACAATCATCACCAACATCTTCCAACCTAACCCCTAATCTAGCCAATCGGTGCACCTCCCCAGCCATATCCTTACCACTACCATCAACATGAGCTAGGTTACCCATGGGCACCCGACTCAAAGCATCCACCATAATATTTGCCTTACCAGGATTGTAATACACACTCATGTCATTGTCCTTAAGAAGTTCTA
>DF359459.1:75693-99238 GCA_000787875.1 Solanum virginianum
CTTCTTCTGAGTCAATTTTGTCATAGGGGAAGCAATGGAGGAGAACCCATTTATAAACCTTCTATAGTAACCCGCTAGGCCCAAGAAACTCCTAATATCTAATGGGGTCAATGGTGTAGGCCAATTTCTACTTATATCTATTTTCTTAGGATCTACCTTAATACTATTCCCCGACACCACATGACCCAAGAATTGAACCTCCTTCAACCAAAATTCACACTTTTCATACTTGGCATATAATTTCTCCTCCCTCAATCTTTGCAACACAACCCTCAAATACCCCATATGCTCCTCCCTACTATATGAATAGATGAATATATCATCAATGAAGACCACAATAAAGGAATCAAGGTAGGGTTTGAAGACCCTATTCATTAGGTCCATGAAGATGGTCGGTGCATTGGTCAACCCAAAAGACATCACAATAGACTCATAATGCCCATATCTAGTCGGAAGGCCATCTTGGGAATATCACACTCTCTCATCTTCACTTGATGATACTCGGACCGAAGATCAATCTTGGAGAAATAGCTAGCACTTTGCAATTGGTCAAATAAATCATCAATTCTTGGAAGAGGATACCTATTCTTTATAGAGACCCTATTGAGTTGTTGGTTGTCAATGCACATTCTAAGGGACCCATCATTCTTCTTTACAAACAATGCCGGTGTACCCCAAGGTGATTGGCTAGGCCTAGTAAATCCCTTCTCCAACAAATCTTTCAATTGCTCCTTTAACTCCTTCAACTTTGCCGGGGCCATACGGTAAGGGGGAATGGAGATAGCTTAAGTATCGATGAGGAGATCTACACAAAGATCTATCTCCCTTTCAGGAGAAACATCGGGAAAGTCATTTGGAAAGACATCAAGAAACTCATTTATAACCGAAATCGACTCTATAGAAGGGACTTTGGACTCCACATCTTTAACCCTCACTAGATGGTAAAGACACCCCTTAGAGATCAACTTACGGATTTTAATGCAAGAAATGAATCTACCTTGACCACACATTTTGACTTTTTCGCTCAAGGACGGGTTCACTAGGGAATTGAAACTTGACCCTAGGGGTTCTACAATCAATAGAAGCATAGTAGGCATGCAACCAATCCATCTCAAGAATGACATCAAAATCTACCATGTCTAATTCAACAAGATCGCAAGGAAATAACTTATATAAAATGCAAATAGGACAACTTCTATAAACTTTCCTAGCAATAATGGAGGCACCAATAGGAGTAGACACTTCATATGATTCATGCAATAACTCAGGGTCAACATCAAACTTTTTAGAAACAAAAGGGGTACCAAAGGAAAGAGTGGCACCCGGATCAATCAAAGCATACATATCAAGATTAAAGACTTTTAATATACTGGTAAAAATGTCGGGACCTTACTAGCCCCTTGCCTCCCATGTAGAGCATAACACTGATTGTTCCTTGGGGAACTACCTTGAGGACCACCTCTACCCAATGGAACTGCATTTCCACCTCGACCCTTGCCATAGTTTCTTCGATAATCCACCTTTTTGTGACCGAGTTCCCCACAATCAAAGCATGCATTAGAACTTTTCAAACACGGGCCCTTATGACTCTTCCCATATGTGGGGCACAAATTAATTGGAGCACACCACCAACAAGTTGAGGCCTACGGAAGTCATTGGCAAACCCCCTATTAGTACCATGATGAGACGCTTGGCCTTGATGGAACTGGCAGCCCCTTTGGAACTTACCCCCAAGACGGGCCTTCTTGGCCTTATGACCTCTCCTCTTCCTTAACTTTTCATCCTCCATTTGCTCAGCATAAGTTATCAACTGAGACAAATCCATGTCATTAATTAGCAAGGCAGACCGACATTCTTCACTCACCAAGTCAAAGACCCCCATAACAAACACATTCATCCTAGATCTAGGATCGGCCACCAAATGACGAGCATACTTTGAAAGTTGATTAAACTTGAGGGCATAGTCCCTCACACTCATAACACCTTGTTTTAAGTTCATAAACTCTACTAACTTACCTTCCCTAAACTCAAGAGGGAAGAACTGATTAAGGAAGGCAAATTTGAACTCCTCCCAAAGCATCACATAACCATTTCCCTTCTCTCCCTTCTATTAATCATACCATATTCGGGCTACCCCTTTGAGTTGGTACGTCACTAACTCCGCCTTTTCATTTGGTCCAACACCCATGATATTCAAGATCTTGTAGACCTCATCAATGAACTCTTGTGGATCTTCTTCGATATTTGACCCATAAAAAACCAGAGGATTCATCCTCATAAAGTCCCTTACCCTAGCTCTGGGGGGTAGTAGGATGAGGGGCTTGGGCCCCTTGATTGACTAGGTTGGCTACAACTTGGCAAGCATAGTGAGAGCATCCCAGAGCTCACCATTTGTAGGTTGCTCCTCGGGAGTTTGGGCCCTTCTTTCTCGAGTGTTTGGCATGATCTAGCACAGAAATAACAATCATTAGGGGAAAACCTCACTACAACTCTACATCATGACTTAGAATCTGAAGAAGGGAAATATTTCCTAAAATGCCTCATAACCTCCTATTCATAGTCATGGAGTGCTTCACAACCATGAATACGACTCTTATTTACGTGGTATGTTAGACTCTGAGGATCTATCAACCTAGGCGTCTGATACCAAGTTTGTCATGATCCAAGCCTAGGGCCTAGACACGACACGACGCGACGAATGGGGAACCCAAAGGAACCCCAAACAAGCCTATTAACTTATCATTACACATCATTGGTCGTGGTAGCATATAAAAAGACATAACAAATAAGAATAGGGGTAAAGGGGAAAAATCTTGCATAACATCATAATCAAGAGACGAAGAGTCAAATCTCATATCATAGATACATAATATGTCGAACAAAAACCTCTAAACATAGATAAGAGCGGGGGCCAAGACAAAGCAACCGGGCTCACCCTTATAGTCAAAATAGACAATAAAGAAGAATGCCTCAAAATATAATAAGAGCGACATAGACTAATATCCCCAAAGTGGAGGACTCACCAACTAGATTGAGTAGTACCGAACTAGCTACATGGAGGAGCATGATGATTAACTTGGGCACTGGTTCCTACATGGTTATATCATGTAGGCAAGAGTATGCGTTAGTACGTTTGAATGTACTAAGTATGATGCAATACAATAAGAGATAGATACCTTAATCAAAATGCATAGCAATAGGTAATAGATATACTATAACAATGTGACACAAATGATCAATGCATAAGTAAGACATGCTTAAGTAACTCATGCTCATATAGGATATCATATGTGTAAAAGAGACCAAGCTAGCTTTCCAAAGTACAAACCCCTTGGTAGGTTGGTGATGATGCTACCCTATCAGTTAGGTGCTGAGGTACAAACCCCTCACTAGGTTGATGAGTACAAACTCCCATCTAGGTTGATAATGATACCACCCTATGACCCTGGTGGTGAAGTACAAACCCCTCACTAGGTTGATGAGTACGAACCCCCATCTAGGTTACCCGGGCTCTTGGTCCCCCCGAATTGGGCATTGTCTAATGTAACACTTTATATAGAATTAATCATATACATAAGCTCATTTCATCATCATTACATCATTCATATCATATCTCATTCTTTGGACATTCAATTCCTCAAGAAACCACATCTGGTCATTTTATCAAACGCTTACAGGGTGTGTAATGCTAGTATAAAACCCTGAAATATAGAGATGAAATCATGAAAGAAAATCCATTGTAAAACCATCAATCAACACCTTGCAACACATTCAAGCATGGCAACATGTAAAATTTTAGAGACATAAGTTTCTTTGTCATGGATAACATTAAAACAAAATAAAGACTCAAATCATACCTGTCATAACATCTAAAGTGTCTTATCAAAACCCCTCATCAAATCTTACAATAGATCCAAGATTTATAGCTCAATACTTAGCAAAATAATTATAATTTTACATAGCTTTAACATAGTTCACATATATATTCATACTAGTAAACCCAATTGTAAAATAAACTTTAAATCATACAAATTGAGTAAAAAGGAGATTAGCACACCATGGGTGAAAGGAACCAATGGCTAAAACCTAAATGCTTTAGCTTTGAGGAAGCTCTTGATAAAGATTGAAAATGGAGGCTTGAAGCTTGAAAAAAATCCTTAATTCGGGATGAGGGCTTTGAGACTTGAATTTGAGAGTGAAAAATATGGCTAAGTGTTTGAGTGAGAAATAGGGGAATGTTTAGGATAATATAAGGGTAAAAATCATTAAGTATAGGAAAAAACATGTTTGAGAACACTTAGGCCCAAGACTTAAAAGTCTTGGACCGCTTAGAAAATCATTGGATAGAAAATACACCTCTGCACATTGCGGAGAGGATGCGAAGACAACTTTCCTTCATCTGCGTGACCTTGGCGCGTAGCGCCAGGGGCATGGAATGCTCATTAGAATTTGTCACTTGAAAATCATAATTGCTAATCGTTTGCTCTTAAATCAGGGTTAGGCGATTTCCCCCCTAATTTTGACCCCCTGAACAAGAATATGAAGTTGAATTTTTGATATCACGCATGGATTTTGAGATATATGGAATTTGAAATTCTGAGTATTTCGAGGCACATTATTGGGCACTTTTGGGGTCGTTTCAATTAGTATCCACAAGAACATCTTAAGCTCCCCTGTTATACTATACTCAATGATATAAAATCGCTATTAGAACTTTCCTCTGAGGTACTACTCCTAGCTTCCTTCTAGCTTTATGGGTATCTTTCTATACTTACAGCCATTATTGGTATGCTAATCGCTTTCTACAATTCTTATCATCTAACCACTTTATTTAAACTCATGACATTCAACTTCTAAGCTCTAATATAGTTGACTAAAGGAGTCTTGGATTGCAAGGTAAGCTCATTCTCATTTATACATAAATCCCCATCAACCTGTTTACTAAGGGTGACCAAGAATACTTACACCCCCTTATTCCACATCGACAACTCAAATATACCATCCAGGTTCTCATAACAAGTCATAACTTAGACCTTCACATAATTTTACACTATCGTGAAAACACATCTTAAGCCTGTTAAGTGTTTCTCCCTCAATTTATTATCTCCATCTAAGGGGGTACCTCTACCATACTCGTAGCATCATGTTCGTTGCCAGTCAACATCTTAACATCAAACACACACTACAACAAGACTCTTAGAGCAAATATCCAAAAAAGATAATCATTATCATCATGTTATTTCCCTCTTCACATCACTCTCCAAAATTCAAGCTTAGGGATTAGTGCTAACATATGCATCACACACCTCCCTTATATTATACCAACCTATAACTACTAGGTAACAGTTTACAAATGTAGGCTTGATAAAGTCTCATAGCGAATACTTGATCAAGATATCCTCTCTTCACAACTCATGTACCATTTACCAATTCACTACACCTTATCTGGCTAAGCTCATAACTCTATCAATCTCATGGGCTGTCACTTTGGAATAATAAGCCAAGTTTAGATCTATCACATTGAAAGAACTCTATTTTCCTATTCAACCTCTATGTTTCACCCTCTATCATCAAACTCTTCCTAGTTTGAACATACTCCAACTCATCCTAACAATAACTCTTTCTCTATACCTCATCATGAACATTAAATGGTACTTACTACTATTTCACAAAGACTTATGGGAATCAAATCATCACTACATTTCTTACTTAATGGACAAATAACTCTAGTTATAAGTCTCAATCAACCGCCACTCTCACTATCTGGTCTCCTCTTCTCCCTTCCATCCTTCTAGCTCAGGGATTAAAACTCTACTCATGATTTACAAGACCTCAAATCATACTCTTAATTGGCAACATGTAAAATTTTAGAGACATAAGTTTCTTTGTCATGGATAACATTAAAACAAAATAAAGACTCAAATCATACCTGTCATAACATCTAAAGTGTCTTTGTGGTCTGGGCGACTACCCAAGACATACGACTAGTCCATGGCCCTGCCCATGCTAGAAATAACATCTCTCTAATTTCCTCTAATTGGTGCTATAGATATAGTTGGTTGAGCATTTTTGGCCTGCATTAGACAATCCCTCCAAAAGTGACTCACTTGGCCATATTTATAGTAGCCATTAGTGCCCATTCGACACTTTTCCAAATGGAGTTTTCCACACTCTCTACATGTTGGCTTTCCTTTATGTCCTTGAGCCAAACTTCCTTGGGATAGAGGATTCTGGACCCTGAAAGGTTGGTTTCTCCTTGGCCATAGATTATATCTACTAGTAGATAAGGGTAGACTGACTAGTAGTGGTGTATAACTCAAGGGTCTCTGCATAACGAGGAACCTATTTCTATTTTTTTCTTTATGTTTACTACTCTCAGGCCCTATTGGCTCAACCTTTTTTCTCCAAGGTTCTTCTATCTAGCCCTCATTTTCCTCTTCAACCCATCGACCATACATAACAAGCTGAGTAGTAGGCTCAAGCTTCTTGATACTGATGGCATTCCTAAAACCCACGATGCATTTAGAATGTATGGTCCACAAACATGTAATGCATGATTCAGAAGAGAGATTTTCTAGAGTTGAAATATATAGCACGAATCAGAATAAGAAAGAAGTGTAACAATTCCTAATGTCCCATAGCCTCCCTATTATGGATGTATTGTGCTTCTCACCAATATTAAAGACTCTACTAGACACGACTTCATAGACTCCATAGGACTCTTGAACTCTATGCTCTGATGCCAATTTTGTCACGCCTAGGAGGGTACCCTTGGCGTGGCCGACACTGACCCTATTGCTAGTCCCTGAGTAAACCACTTAGCCTCATCATCACTTTATACTGAATAGTGGAAGAAAATATTGAAAGAAAAGACTGTACAGTAATTAAATGACCAAGTCTTTATATAAAAGTTAGTTTCTGATAAACAAGAGTTGGAAAAGAAACAATACTCAACACTCTATACTCAATGTCTATGAAGCCTCTACCTCTAACATCTAGATGTTTTCATGAAAGGCCATGACTATCTAACTTAAGGAAGTACTAGTGAAAGTAAAAGGGCTCCTTCAAAGGCAAAGAGGGTTCACTGACTCTGGAAATCGGGGATCTGAACTTCAATGGTGCGTCTGCTAAAGCCCTCTAATACCGGCCTCTACATTATAAAGTGATGTAGTCTAGATGGACATCAATGCTTAAAATATACTGATATATAAAATGACTGGAGGGAAAAGGTCATAATCAAATCAAGCGACTCAAGTCAAAATTTACTCAACTCAACTCAGTAAAATATGCAAGTTTAAAAACGAAGTCATGATTTGAAAATAACTCAATAATATGCAACTCAGTCAAATCAAATATGTAAAATTACTCAATAAAATCCCACCACCCTCTTTTATGGTGCACAACAAACAGGATGTCGTTGCTCGCCCATCTATTACTTCCTAAGGTAAGGATGCCAACATCAACATCATGGGTCATAATCCATTATCCCCATCCAACTTTTTGGGATAGGAGGGAGGTGCCAGAATGTGCTGTACAACTATCCTACGCGGGCAACGTAGTTATGAGGTTTGAGTCATTTGTATTCTACCCAACTAGGTATTCAATACTACTCCCAAAACATCCTTTTTAAAAATCATCTGAAAACATCATCATCATAATCATAATCATAATCATCCATCAATAAATATATTTTGAAAATTTATTTACATCATCATTAAATATTTACTCAAAACATCATTTAAACTCAATGTTCAATTTCATCAAAACTCACTAGGCATGCATCATCTCATCAATGCTCTTTATAAATGAGTATTTATACTAAAAATGCATGTTATGCAAACTCATTAAAAAATCATTTGTGTTTAAGATGCTCAGTATGACTGTAAATCTCAGTTTTAAAATAATGTGTGAAATCAACCATAGTCCTCAATTAGGGTTCATGTGAATGAAGACATGAACATATGACCAATCAAATACTCAACTTTTCAAGAACATCATTAAGACATTTTTGTATATATGAACTCATTGAGACAATAGAAAACTCAGAAACTAAATTCAAGAATTTAGGGTAAAAACTCTGCTCGAGCTCAATTTCAAAGAATCAAAATATGGGGCATGTGGATGAACTCAATCCAATGCTATGAGTAGCCTTATATAATTGGAATGAAGATAGACAATCAATTTGGCATGAATTCGGTCTGAACTCCTCAACTATCCACTCTTCTCTCTTCTCTTTAGCCCTAGGTCTTTTGTTAGCATGTTCAGAAAGGCTTAGGAATGGGTTAAAAATTCTTTTTATGCTCAAAATGACCTATTTCGATCTTTTTTTAAGTTTAGTATGGGTTAGAAAAAGTCTAGAGTGCCTCTCATGATAAATTAAAGAATTTCACCTTCGGCGTACCATGTCTGCGACGTGAACTTGACCATTTTTTGTTTTTTTGGCTAAAAATTCTCTGATTAAGTTTTTTGATCTCGTAGAAAATATTGAGATCATGTCTAAGTGTAAATCTGTGATAATTTCTCATCGCACACCTGTCGCACACTCATTCTGGAAATTGCTTTCGCATAAAAAAATTATCTTTTGATCAAGTTGGTCTAAAAATCAACCAAGAACATTTTCTCACTCAATTTTTCATGTTGATCGCATTTCCTACATCAGATTTATCATCACTATATTATCTTTTTTAAAAAACAAATAGATCCCATAACAAATTATAAAAAAATTGCATAAGTATGGGTCTGCTATAGTGGCGCATCATGGATCCTGTATATTTTTTGTAGAATGTTTTTGTCCTTAATTCCCAATGATTTATGGGGTATGTGTATTGTTTTGGTCAAATTAACTTGTTTTAGTGTTTTGTAGCATATTCAACTATTCAGGGGATTTTACAAGGTCCAGAGCTCAAAAAAAAATTTTAAAGCTCCGGACAGTATGCATCCACGACTGCACTGCGACAAGGACATAACGTAGATGCCCACTGCCTAAGATGCCTGGGATGAGAACAAAATAAAAAAAAATTAAGGCACGATCCACAAACGCTATGTGTTGCAGACGTGGCGTGGACACGTGCAAAATTTTATGTGCCCCCATGCAGCCCCCGCCCCTATATATACCCCCAACCCAATTTTTCACCCATTTTCTTACCAAATCCAACCCCTAAACCCTTCCTTACCTATTTTCTCTATTTCTTTCTCCCTCAAACACAAAAACTTTAAATTAATCTACGTCGCCCACCACTGTTGTCAAGATCTTCATTCAATAGAATGAATTATCCAAGTAAGGTATGTATTCTCTCCTCACTTTTGCTTGATTTTATTACTTAAAGTGATAAATTCCTCTTTTGGGGCGTAACTATAGTTAGTTAAGTTATTTGATGCTTCATCTTAGTTAATAGTTGTTAGGAGTGAAAATTGTTAGCCTAATTTGTTCATGTTAGTGATTTTTGTGCTAAAGTGAAAACCCTAGGCCAAAATTGAGAAGGAATTTGGAGAAAATTAGGGATTTTGTGATCTTGATCTTGAATTGTGAGTAATGTGATGTTATTATGTTGATATTTACAAAATTTCAAGTGCAGAGTTGAACACACTATTTGGGGGAAGGGGTTGAATTGCATGAAATTACTACCATGAATCATGCTTAAACTTGTAATTGATGAGATTGGCGCGTGAAAGTGTTGGGGTGGTTTTATTTCTTTGAAATAGAGGATGTGTTGTCAAATCATTCTCGAAAGTAGCCTGTATAATATTAGGAAGTCTAAGTACCTTCTACATACAGGCTTGAATACAAGTGTGTGGTCGTGGGGTGTAGTTCACTAGGTAGTAGGGGCTATGTTTCTCATGTATTAATTTTGGGCTGTTTTGTGTTTCCAGGTTATCATGTCTTCTTGTACACGTCTATCAGGGTAGTGTAGTAGGGTCGGGGCCTCGAACACTTGGCGAAAGGCCAGGTACATATCGAAAGTACCTAGAGCTCCGGAGAGAAGGGGCTAGCAGATCTGATTTTGAGTAAAAGTTATTCATTTGGAGGGGAAGTGGTGGTACAAACCCCACAATAAGTCCAAGTACTACTTGGATGTCCCTGTGGATGCCAATTCTTTAGGCCAGGAGTAACCTTGCATTCTGCACTGCTGCTTGGAGCTACGACTGATTTTCTTGTTCGAGGAACCTCGACTTTACAATCTTAATCTGGTCTAGGAATTTTATGGTAATATGAGTAAGGAGCCATGGACCAGTTGGTGATTGTTAGAGGAGTGGAGGTGAATATATCTCCACTTGCCATTAATAGGGCCCTTGGCACTTCCGAGGATATTCCCACTAGTGTTTTCTAGGAGCTTTACATTCGTCCTCCATACTAGGCTATCCGACATGCACTCCCCAGGGCAAATTCCACCACCAAGTGGACTTCCCATGCTGATAAGTGCTATCATCTCTCCTTCCCTTTCACCCACATGATGAGGGAAGCACAGGTTTGGGTCAAAAATGTAATCCACTCTTTTTTTTCTGGACATCACTTCACTGCTGTCATGAGGGATCAAATATGTCTTGCTTATGCGCTAATGATAGGGATGGAGGTGAACTTCGGCTACATATTCAGAATAGCTATACAGAAGGCTAAAACACACAAAGGACGCAGGTATGCCTTCGGCGACCTTATTACTGAATTATGTCATCTTATAAGTGTACCTACTGAGGAGTCAAACTATTTCCCCAACATTCAGGCCCCCCTATATTGCCATAAACATTAAGGGGCCTGAAGTGGCCACGGGCCCGACACTCTCACCGCTAAGAGATGCCATCGTGATAAGTTGATTATAGCCCATATATACGGGCTTGAGATGCTGAGGCACAACACCGATGGCCGCCATCCACAACTGAGGAGCTCCAAGAGGTCGAGGCTCGATACCCACTCAATATCCATATGAATACAATGTTAGGCATCAGGCCTAAATTTGTGAAGCTCATGGAGAATGATGTCCCTACAGATCCTAGTGAGGCACATGTTGAGTCAGTCTCGGAGGGTGACGAGATAGAGGAGGAGGCACCTATCTATATTGGAGGTGAGCCTATTCTGCCAGGGCCCGAGGATTGAGCCCCGTGATTCCTAATTCACAAGCTTTGTATGGTTAGCACTAAGGGCAGTGCTAAGTCTAAGTGTGGGGTGGGTTCATTCTGTTGAATATGTTTCATTTTTGTTAGTTTGGCATGTATTAAAACAATTTTTCTTTCCTAGCTATATTGCTATGTTATGTTTTATGTTAGACATTGGTTCTTTTATTTTGGATCTGTAATTAATGACTGTGAGATGCACGAATGCTTGAATGACAATGTTCTTATGATGCATTATTATAGTGGTAGTACTTATATTTTGAGTCTTGTGGTTATGTTGTTAATAGTAGTAGTCATATTCGAGTCACGGGGCCCTATGATGGAAGGATGATGACCGTCCTAAGGGCATTCATGAAATTGAGTCTCATTTGGAATATGGTAGTTGTACAAATGAGCATTATGTGTCGAGCATGCGAACCTAGTTATTGATCATGTGAACCCCTAGTAAACAGATGCTTCTCTTATAAGTCAGAAATGTATATATGCTTAATTGTGAATTCATGTGAATACTATGCTGGTAACTCTCGTGCTACCCTTATGATGAAAGTGTGCCAAGAGTGAGTGAGCAAAATTGTGAGTCTATGTTGCAATAGCTTCTAGAACTTTCCCGGTATGTAGATTGGACTTGGTAGGAATTGGAATTAGAGGAAAGGATCTAGGCATTTCTTTGGTAGCATGACATTGTGACACTATTATATCCACCTAATGAAAGAATCCTTAGTTAACCCTTTTGAGCCTTACCCTGTTCTTTTGTTAGCCATATGTCAAGCCGATCTCTTTTCTTTGGCTTATTTACGCATGTTTGATCCTAATTCCTGAGCACTTTAGTACAATAATTCAGGGGAGAGGGAACTTAGATATACACCCGAAGGCTGAGCAGTAGCAAAGTTGAATTTTTGTAAATAGTATGGAGTACTGTATATATATATAGTTTTTCTTTTTATTATTTCTATTTTATTTGTAGGAATGAATGTTTTGTAAATAGTATAGAGTAGTTAAAGTCTTATATAGTAAAGATGTAATAATGGGTGTTGAGTTAGAGAGGATTGGAAGTGATGAAATAGGAGAAGTGTAGTGCAACCTAGGAGCGCTTAGGATTTAAGCCTTTTCAGCCATATCCATAAAAGTATCCCACCAGCCCACAACCTACATTACAACCAAATAAAAGACCTATGTGATCCTTTAAGGAAGATCCCAGCTAGGTCTAAGTTATACATTACGAGCAAGCCTATGGGACCTAGAAGCAACATGAGATATCTTTTCGGAGAGAGAGAGTTGTTTATATACACATTCTTAATCTTCTATCTAGGTTCTTAGTGGTGTGCATTGGTAATTCTTCTGGGTGAGGGCACATAATCATCCAAGGTCTGTAGCTAGACTAGTTGTTAAATATTCTGTATGAGTTCGCAGGTATACATGAGTGCTAGGCGTGAGTAGATTCTACTAGGGGTCTTGAGAATTGTTCACTATGGTTTAAAGAGTTTGGTTGTATGATGTTCGTTGTACATAATACCGTAGGGATTCTTATGCATATGTCTTAATTTTCCCGAGGACAGATAAAGCTCTAAGTGTGCGGTGGTGATCTTAGGCGTATTTATAAGCCTAATTAGCCAAAAATACCCATAATGGAGCCTAGTTAGAGGGTAAATATATAAAGTCTACGCTTTTTAAATTTTTTTCTCTTATTTTGCTAACACGTGGCCAAGTGCGCTATTTGGTTGTGTTTTTACAGGTTTTCCTCGAATTATGAGAGTCCAGAGTCACATCTGGATTTAAAAGAAGAATACAACCCAGGCTTTAGAAGATAAAAGTCAGTTGAAGTAGCAAAAAGACGAAAGTTTGCATTGCAGATATGGGATAAAGATATGGAAGCTGAAAAATGAAGAAAAAAGGCATGAAGCAAAAAATGGGCACAGTCCACGTTGCGGACTTGTGCAAATAATGAAAAAATTGTCCAATTAGTAAAATAAGCGAAAACCCAGTGCAACAAGAGGTCCACATCATGGACTTGAGGATGCTAAGTGGAAATTCAAGTTACGGGATTATTAACTATATTCTAGCAAAAAAAAACTTTAGGTTTTCATATTGGTTTTTAAGCAAGAACAGTGAGAGAGATGACTAAAAACCTTTTTCCAAGGTTACTTTGGTTAGTTTGATCTTTATTTCTTTGTTGTCAATGTTTTCTAGGTCATTCATGATGTACGTAGTGAATATGAGTGGCTAAGTCTCCATATTGTGGGGTTGTAGCCATAAATAATGTTTACTTCTTGACTTTTGACATCTATGAATGGGTTCTTTTGATTATTCCTGTATTGCTTTTATCTATACTGCATAATCTGGTCAATTAGGTGGTAAATTAGTTGTTCACACTAGATTTTAGAGCTACTGGAGTGAACAGAATGTAGTAATATAGGGAGGAGCTTGTCGACTAGGAAACTAGATCGATTCGTGTAAAGGAGACCTGTGACAACTACCCTTATACCTGGCTCGATTAATAATACAGGAAGATAACTTTAATGCACTTATATTGGTCTGTCTATCCCCACTAAACGATGTAGTTAAGCAGTCAATAACAATAGGCTAGCAGAGGCATACAACCCTGTTTAGGTAAATTAAACCCTATGAATCAGTAGTTAGGAGCCCAAACATAGGTGCAAATGTTGAGACTAAACGAAGTCGTTAAGGTTACAACCCTAGAATTACTTATTTAATTGATATATTAATAACAAAAACTAGTTTAGTTTAAAAGTAATTTAGTCATTTAATTTCTACGGAGGGGTAGAGGTAGCCGAAGAAGTATTGTGGGGAGGTGATCAGACAGGATATGGCAAAACTTTATATCACCAAAGACATGACCTTAGATAGAAAAGAGTGGAGGTCACGAATTAGAGTAGCAGGATAATTGGTTGGTACGATTAGGTGGATGTTTGGCTTTGGGGCATAGTAGGATAGCAGTGTGTTATATCATATGTTATCATTATCAGTCGTTTGTGTGTTAAATTTATCGTAGTTACATATTATTATGTGCTTTCCGTTATTAGTCACCCTTTATATTCCCTTTCCTTTCTTTTTTGTCATATCTAGTTTATTCTGCTTATGGGTTTTTGATATGAGGGTTTCCGAGAAATGGTTTTTCTCTTTTTTCTTCTTTCTTTTTACTTTTTGTCATATCTAGTTTATTCTGCTTATGGGTTTTTGAGACGAGGGTTCATAGGAAACAACCTCTCTACTTCTACGAGGTAGTGGTAAGGTCTGCGTACATTCTACCCTCCCCAAACTCCACTTGTGGGATTCCACTGGGTATGTTATTGTTGTTGCTGTAATTTCTTAACATAAATCTCTACATATTTTTACTAAAAGCACTTTAAACGTGATAGCTTGGATTAGTTGCTAATTTGGAACGACCCCAAAAAGTGCCCAAAAATGTGCCTGGAAATGTCCGTCATTTTAAATTCCATATATCTCAAAATTTATTTGTTATTTCAAAAATATGACTTCATATTCTTGTTCAGGGGGTCAACATTAGGTGAAAAAGGGTCTAACCCTGATTTAAGAGCGAAAGATTAGTAATTATGAAATTTCAAAAGTACAATTTCCAGTGGGATTTTCGCATGGTCCCCGCGATGCGCCTCTGCCTATTTTGGGGACTATTTTTTTAGTTCAGTCTAAGACTTCTAAGTCTTGGGCCTAAGTATTTCCAAATGTGTTTTTACCCATACTTAGCCAAATTTCACCCTCATATTACCCAAAACATTTCCCAATACTCACTCAAACACTTATCCATATTTTCACTCCAAAAGTTCAAGTTCCAAACCCTCATCCCAAGCTAAGGTTCTCCTTCAAGGTTCTTCTTCAAGCTTCAAGTCTCCATCTCTAATCTTCACCAAGTTCATCTCTAAGCTAAGGCATGTGAGTTTTTTTGATGGATTCCTTTCACCCATGATACCCAAGTCTCCTTTTACTCAAATTGCATGATTTAAAATTAATTTACAAATGGGTTTTGCTTATTATGTAATTCACTGCACACTATGTTAAAGCTATGTAAAGTTGTGATAGTTTTTCCATGTTTTGAGCTATAAATCTTTGATCTATTGTAAGATTTGAGAAGGAGTTTTGATGTATATTGCTTGAGGGTGTTGCAAGATGTTTATTGATAGTTTTACAATGGATTTTGTTGCATGATTTCATCTCTATATTTCATGGTTTTATACAAGCATTACACACCCTCTAAGTGTTTGATAAAATATTCGGATGTGGTTTCTTGAGGTGTTGAAGGTCCAAAGCATGAGATATGATATGAATATCTATATGATGATGAAATAAACCTATGTATATGATATACTCTATATAAAGTTTGCATTAGACCATACCCGATCCGTGGGGATAAGAGCCTGGGTAACCAAGGTGGGGATTTTTACTCATCAACCAATGTGAGGGATTTGTCCTTCGCCACTGTGGTGATAAGGTGTGATTATCATCAACCATGTGAGGGGTTTGTACCACACAACTACCGCAGTGTTTGTATCTTGAATAACTAGTTTGGTCTCTTCTACACATATGATATCCTATATGAGCATGAGCTATTTAAGCATGTTATACTTATACATTGATCATACATGTCATATTGTTATACTATGCCTATTGCCTATTGTTATACACTTTGAATATGTTGCCTAATTCTTGTTTGCATTGCATCTTACATACTTAGTATATTCAAATATACTAACATATACTCTATACCTATTCGTATACTCTATGCCTATGTGATGTCACCATGTAGGAACCGGTACCAAAGTTGATCATCATCCTCCTCCACATGGCTTGTTCGGTGCTATCAAGCTAGTTGGTTAGTCATCCACTTCGAGGACCTTAGTCTATGTTTCTCTTATTATGAATTGAGACATTCTTCTTTATTATCTATTTTGACTATGAGGGTGAGCTCGATTACTTGTCTTGGCCCCTTCTCTTATCTATGTATTAGAGGTGTTTATTGGACATGTTATGTATCTATGATATGAGTTTTACTCTTGTCTCTTGACTATAATATTGTACAAGCTTTTCCCTTAGCCCCTTTGCCCATATTCTTGCTTTTTAATGTTTTTATATGCTTTTGCAACTGATGATGTATAATGACAAGTTAAGATGCTTGTTTGGGGTTCCTTCGGGTTTCCCATTCATCATGTCATGTCTAGGCCCTAGGCTTGGGTTATGATATAATTTCATTTAAATCCCTTAGGTTCAACAACCTGGCTCCTTAATTAGGGCCACTGTATTACTTGTTAGACCAGGTACACTTGCGTGTACTGGGGAGCAAAAATCTCACCTTTGTGATCCCTATTAAGAGCACAGGAGTGAAGGATAGCTTATCCTATATGGATATTCCAGTCCAAATCCTTGACCTTCAAGTGCGTGAGCTAAGAAATAAAGAGATAGCCTCTGTCAATATTCTATGGAGGAACCCATTTGTTGAGGAAGCTACGTAGGAAGCTAAAAAAGCTATGAAGATCAAATACCTGCACCTATTCATGCTAAATGACGATGATGTCGAAAGTCATATTCTTATCCTTAAAATAATTAAAGTTTCCACTCTTGAGTTGATGTGCTTATTCTATTCTTGAGTCTAATATAGAGGTTATAGAGGGTGATGGATAGTTGAGAGTTCGATATTTTCAAGTGAGTATCGAGACGAGTCTTGAGTCTACTCGTGCCTAAATCCTACCTTTGCACATCATTCGAGGAGAAATGATCCCAAGGGGAAGATAATGTAACACCTGAGAAATTATCGAAATACCCCTAGAAAGTAATCGTGTAACATGTCTTTCCAAGCTCCAATGAAAAATCCAAGATTGAATTTGCAATCAACATGAAAAATTGATTGAGGAAATAGCCTCGACCTAATTTTAGAGCAACCAAGTCAAAAAATAATTTTTGCTAATTAATTGAAAAACAGTATCAGTCCGCACCCCTGGCGCGATGTAGACTGACACTTATATTTTTTTTAATTTTTCAAAGGGAATCGGAAAGAATGAGAATTTGAAAAAATATACATGTCTGCGCCCCTGGTGGGTCGCGGACATGGTATTTCGAAGACAAAATTTTATTCTTTTAATACGGGAAGGGTATTTTGGTCATTCTCCAACTTATCCTAAGTCCTAAAAATGTGTTTAAGGGTCGTTTATATCATATTAAGGGTTTCAAAACCAATTTTTCCTAACTTCTAAATGAGAGTTCTTGAAGGAGAAAGAAGAGAGGGCTTGAAGATTCCTAGATTCGGGTCTAATTCCTTGAAGAAGCATAAGTAATTCTTTATTCCAGGTATGTGAGGCAACCTAAAGCATGAGATTGTTCTCTCATATGCCCCTTATGATTGTATAAAGTTATTAGTTGAAGGTGATGGGTTCTATCTGCAAAATTCTTGAATGCTATACTGAAAACTATTTCTATATTACATATATTTTCTTGAATTGATTATCATCATAACTTGAATTATTTGTTTAAGTGTATTACTTGAATTATTATCTAAACCCTACATGATTAATTTGTGAAAGGCTACAAGAATGAACCTAGGGGTTGTTTTCTAGAGCCTTGATCATCTAAATGTGCTTGCTTGTTGTGGTCCGGGTCTTGAGTTGAATGTATTGATGATTGATGTTGATGATATTGATATCCTTATAGTCTTAAAAGGTTGAGTTTAATCTTAAAGGAATGTTCCTAACTTCTTGAGTTGATAGATGATGAGATGAGTTGATGGTCCTTGTCAAAAAGAGACCAAATGATGAGTAATCTTGATATTTGATAGATCATGAGCATGTTGAGTCCTGGGAGGAGTATTGAGCAGTGAAATGAGTAAGAGTGAGTCCCACTCATACTCATTAACTATGTGCCAGCATAGGAGAGGATTGGATTGTGACAAATAGATGCTTACTCAATCCTAAAAGAGGACTTGATAGATTTATGGATCCACTAATAGACTAGATGAAACAACCCTGAACGGTGCCCGAGAACGTGCCTCAGAATACCTAAAATTTTAATTTCCATAAATTTCAAAATCTATTCATTATTTTGAAAATTCGACTTCATATTTGTGATCAGGGGGTCAAAATTAGGTGAAAAAAGGTCTAACTCTGATTTAAGAGTGAAAGATTAGCAATTTAAATTTTCATAATTTTTCTTATGCAGAATCGATCCATGACAGCACCAAGATGTGCAGCTAGCCAAATTTCACCCTCATATCATCCTAAACATTTCCCAATACTCACTAAAATAGTTAGTTATATTTTCACTCCCCAAACTCAAGTTCCAAACCCTCATTCCAAGTTAAGGTTCTCTTTCAAGGTTTTTCTTCAAGCTTCAAGTCTCTATCTTCGATCTTCACCAAGTTCATCTCTAAGATAAGGTATGTGAGTTTCTTTCATAGGTTCCTTTCACCCATGATACCCAAGCCTCCGTTTACTCAAATTACATGATTTAAAGATGATTTACAAATGAGTCTTGATTATCATGAAATTCACTGCACATTATATTAAAGCTATGTAAAGTTGTGACTGTTTTGCTATGTTTTGAGCTATAAATCATTAATCTATTGTAAGATTTGATGAGGGGTTTCGATGTATATTTTTAGAGGGTGCTGCAAGGTGTTGATTGATGGTTTTATAATGGATTTTCTTCCATGATTTCATCTCTATATTTCATGGATTTATACTAGCTTTACTCACCCTCTAAGTCTTTGATAAAATGTCCGGATGTGGTTTCTTGAGGAGTTGAAGGTCCAAAGCATGAGATATGATATGATTGACTATATGATGATGAAGTGCATTTATGTATATGATATATTCTATATAAAGTGTTGCATTAGATCATACCTGATCCGAGTGACCTAGTTGAGGGGTCAACACCTCAACCACTAGGGTGATGGGTGCTATCATCACTAACCCTGATAAGGGGTTTGTATCTCACATACTAGGGTGATGGGTGCTACCATCATTAACCTTGATGAGGGGTTTGTACCTCACACAATAAGGTGATGGATGTTATCATCACTAACTTTGATGAGGGCTTATACCTCACACACTAGGGTAATAGGTGCTATCATCACTAACCTACCAAGGGGTTTGTAGTTTGAAAATCTAGCTTGGTCTGTTCTATACATATGATATTCTATATGAGTATGAATTACTTAAGCATATTTTACTTATTCATTAATCATATATTCTATTTGAGTATGAATTACTTAAGCATATTTTACTTATTCATTAATCATACATGTCATATTGTTATAAGTATGCCTATTGCCTGTTGTTATGCATTTTGATTATGATGCTCAATTTTTATAATTATATATGCCATCTTGCTATTATGCTACCCATTAATGATTATTTTGCATTTTGCCTATGATGCCTAACTATTTTTGCATTCCATCCTACATACTTAGTATATTCAAATGTACTAACACATACTCTATGCCTACATAATGTCACCAATGGTGGAACCTGTGCCCTAGTTGATCATCCTGCTCCTCCACGTGGCTAGTTTGGTGATATTTAAGCTAGCTGGTGAGTCCTCTACTCTGGGGACCTTAGTCTATGATTCTCCTATTATGTATTGAGACATTCTTCTTTATTATCCATTTGGCCATGAAGGTGAGCCCGGTTACTTTTTCTTGGCCGTTGTTCTTATCTATGTATGGAGGTGTTTGTTGGACATGTTATGTATCTATGCTAAGAGCCTTAACTCTATTGTTCTTGATCTCTATGATATGAGCTTGTCTCTTGATTATGATATTGTGCAAGCTTTTCCCTAGTCTGTTTCCCTCTATTCTTATTCTTTATGTTTTGTCTATTATTTTCGCGACCAAAGATGTGTAATGATGTTCTAAGAGGCTTGCTAGGGGCCCCTTTGGGTTCCCTTGATGATATGTCATACCTACGCCCTAGGCTTGGTCATGAAAATCTTGGTATCAGAGCACTAGGTTGATAGATTCTCAGATCCAACACATCGCGTCGATTAGAGTCCTATTCATAGTTATGTAGCGTGCCATGACTATGAATAGGAGGCTGTGAGGTGTTTTAGGAAATTTTTCCTTTTTTCATGTTCAAGTCGTGCTATAGAGTTGTGGTATATTTTTCCCCCAACGATTGTTCTTTGCTATGCTAGATCATGTAAAACACTCCAGGACGAAGGGCCCAAACTCCTCGGAGCAACCTAACAATGGTGAGCTCCGGGATGCTCTACCTATGCTTGCCAAGTTGTTGCCAACCAAGTCAATCAAAAGGTCCAAGCCCCTCATGCTACTACCCCAGGAGCTAGGGTAGAGAATTCATGAAGATGAATCCTCTGGTTTTCTATATGTCAAAGATGGATGAAGACCCGCAAGAGTTCATTGATGAGGGCTATAAATCTTGAATATCATGGGTGTTGGGCTGAATGAAAAGGCAGTGTTAGTGGCATACCAACTCAAAGGGGTAGCCCAAATATGGTATGATCAATGAAAGGGTGAGAAGGGGTTAGTAATGCGGTGCTTTGGGAGGAGTTCAAATAGGCTTTCCTTAACTGGTTTTTCCCTTTTGAGCTTAGGAAAGATAAGTTAGTAGAGTTTATGAAATTAAAACAAGGTGATATGAGTGTGAGGGAGTATGCCCTCAAGTTTAATCAACTTTCAAAGTATGTTCCTCATTTAGTGGCTGATCCTAGATCTAGGATGAACAAGTTTGTGATGGGGTTCTCTGACTTGGTAAGTAAAGAATGCAAGCCCACCATGCTAATTAGTGACATGGATATGTCTCAATTGATGAACTATGTCGAGCAAATGGAGGAAGAAAAATTAAGAAAGAGAAGGGGGCATGGAGCCAAGAGGGCTTGTCTTAGGGGTAAGTCCCAAAGAAGTGACTGGTTACATCAAGGACAAGGGTCTCACCATGCTACTAATAGGTGGTTTGCTAATGACCTCCCAAGGCATCAAGGTGTTGGTGTTGTGGCTCTCATTGATGTGTGTCCTAAATGTGGAGGGGGTCATAAGGACCTATGTTTGAAGGGTTCTAATTCTTGCTATGAATGTGGGGAGCATGGTCACAGGAAGGTAGATTGTCTAAGAAATCGTGGCAAAGGCCGGGGTGTAAATGCAGTTCCATTGGATAAAGGTGGTCCTCAAGGTGGTTTCCCAAGGCATAACCAGCTTTATGCACTACATGTAAGGCAAAGGGTTGGTGAGGTTCTCGATAGTGTTACCTGTATGTTGAAAATCTTTGACTTTAATGTGTATGCTTTGATTGATCTAGGTGTCACTCTTTCCTTTGTTATCCCTTTTGTTGCTAAAAAGTTTCATGTTGTCCTCGAGTTGTTGCATAAGTCATATGAAGTGTCTACTCCTATTTGTGCCTCTATTGTTGCTAGCAAAGTTTATAGAAGTTTTTCTATTTGCATTTTGCATAAGTTGTTGCCTTGTGATCTTGTTGAATTAGACATGGTAGATTTTGATGTCATTCTTGGGATGGATTGGTTACATATCTACTATGCGTCTATTGATTGTAGAACCCATAGGTATTACATAAGTTGTTGCTTTGTGATCTTGTTGATTTAGAAATTATAGACTTTGATGTCATTCTTGGGATGGATTAGTTACATACGTACTATGCTTCTATTAATTGTAGAACCCATAGGATCAAGTTTCAATTTCCTAATGAACCCGTCCTTGAATAGGAAAGTCAAGATGTAGTGGTCAAGGGTAGATTTATTTCATTCATTAAAGCCCATAAGTTGATTTCTAGGGGATGTTTGTATCATCTAGTGAGGATTAAAGATGTGGAGTCCAAAGTCCCTTCCATTGAGTTGGTCCTCGTTATAAATGAGTTTCTTAATGTCTTCCCAAATGACCTTTCTGGTGTCCCTCTCGAAAGAGAGATAGATTTTGGCATAGATCTCCTTCTCGATACTCAAACTATCTCTATTCCCCCTTACTGTATGACCTCGACAAAGTTGAAGGAGTTAAAGGAGCAATTGAAAGATTTGTTGGAAAAGGAAATATTAGACCTAGTCAATCACCTTGGGGTGCTTCGGTGTTGTTTGGGAAAACGAAGAATGGGTCAATTAGAATGTGCATTGATTATCGGCAACTCAATAGGGTCACTATAAAGAATAGATATCCTCTTCCAAGGATTGATGACTTGTTTGACCAATTGCAAGGGGCTACCTTCTTATCTAAGATTGATCTTCAATTCGGGTATCATCAAGTGAGGGTGAGGGAATGTGATATTCCTTAGATGGCCTTTCGGACTAGATATGGACATTATGAGTTTGTTATGATGTCTTTGGGGTTAACTAATGCACCAACCATCTTCATTGATCTAATGAATAATGTCTTCAAACCTTACCTTGATTCCTTTGTTGTGGTCTTCATTGAGAGATATATTGATCTGTTCACATAGTAGGGAGGAGCATATGGGTCATTTGAGGGTTGGGTGGCAAAGGTTGAGGGAGGAGAAATTGTATGCCAAATATGACAAGTGTGAGTTTTGGTTGAAAGAGGTTGCATTCTTGGGTTATGTGGTGTCATGGGATGGTGTAAAAGTGGATCCTAAGGAAACCGATGTGATTAGAAATTGTCCTAAACCTTTGACCCTATCGGATATTAGGAGCTTTTTGGGCCTTGTAGGTTACTATAGAAGATTTGTGAATGGGTTCTCCTCCGTTGCTTCCCCTATGACCAAATTGACTCAAAAGAAGGTTAAGTTTGTACGGACCAATGAATGTGAGAGAACCTTCCAAACATTGTAGGATAGGCTTGTGTCCGCTCCTATATTGTCATTACTGGATGGGCTTGAGTGTTTTGTTGTGTATTATGATGCAACTAGAGTCGGTTTGGGTTGTGTGTTAATGAAAAATTGTAAGGCCATAGCTTATGCTTCTAGAAAACTCAAGGTACATGAGAGGAACTACCCTACCCACGATCTAGAGTTGGTCGCCGTTGCACTTGTATTAAAGATTTGGCATGATTACTTATATGGGGTGCATGTTGATGTCTTCACTGATCATAAGAGCCTTCAATATGTCTTCATTCAAAAAGATATCAACTTGAGACAAAGAAGGTGGCTAGAACTTCTCAAAGATTAAGACATGAGTGTGCACTATCATCTGGGTAAGGAAAATATAATGTCGAATGCTTTGATTTGTGTATCCATGGGTAGCCTAGCTAATGTTGATGGTGGTGATAAGGAAATGGCTAAAGAGGTGCATAGATTGGCTAGGTTGGGGGTTAGGTAGGAGGAAGTGGGTGATGGTATTGTTGTTGTTGATGGTTCCAAGTCTTCTTTGGTTGATGAGGTGATAGAAAAATAAGATCTAGACTCTGCCTTACTTGAATTGAAGGCCTTGGTGAAAGAGGGCAAAGTAGAGGTTTTCTCCTAAGGGAGAGATGGTGCCCTTAGGTACCAAGGTAGGTTTTGTG
>DF359458.1:8724-36251 GCA_000787875.1 Solanum virginianum
TTCGTCTCTCTTCTCCCTCTCTCGATCTCGCTCTCCTCTCTACTCCTCTCCAAATCACATAGCCGAGGTTATATTGTGTAATTATGTAAAATATAGATATTTGACCATATTAAGTTTCAAGCCTAGGCTATTTATGAAAATTCCTCATCTTTTTATGGAAAATTAAACTTATGTCTTTTTGAATCAAACCATTTACATTTATATACCCTCTTACACTTATGCCCATTTACTATTAAAATTCGTTTGCTGATGTCAGCGCGTACCCTATATGATATATCAATAGAGTATCAATATACCAACAGAGTATTATAGAGGATTAAACGTACTTCTATATGATGCCGATATGATATAAATATACTGATAGTGCATCACAAAGAATATATTTTGTACTAATTTATAATTTAATAAATAATTTTATGACTTTAATAATATTCTCTTTGTTGACATCCAATTTTTACCCACCACGTTATAAATCAATCATCGAGCTTTTAATTTTAACAATTTGAAATAATTAACTTTCGAAAATGCAAAAAATATTTTTTCTCAAATAAATTTTCTTTTTATTTTAGGAGCTATTATTCTAATTATTTCAGGTTGATAATATTGAAAGCTTTTGAGTTAACCTGTATTACTTCATCGTGTAGTCAAATTAGTCAATCGAATTCAATTTGATTACTTTTAATTGGCTAAAATTGCAATTGAATTGGTCAATTTTAAATCCCCACTTTGAACCCATTTTTCAGCCTTCATCTTGGACCAAAATTCTGGCCCAAATCAAGTTAACCCGGCCCAATTTCCTTTTATTTTCAGCCAACATAATATACATATATATACAACACGTGGGGCCACGCGCCCCCAATTCCCCTTTTCTTTACCTTTTCCCTCACGCGTACATTCCCCTCTCTCCCTTTCCCTTCTTCTTCCTCAAACCAGAAAACCAGCAAACCAAACCCAGAATGCCAATCCAAGAATCTCTCCAACGTTCTTGTCCCTAAAATCATACATACGTGTCGTCATTGGTACAAAGCCGTTGGGGAAAAATCTCTACGTGTCTCAATCGTGGGTTCTTCTTCGCGAATCAACGGTCAAGATCCTCAAATCCGTTGAGGGTTTTGCATTTAATCAAGCTTATCCTTATCTTTTGGGGATTTCAAATTTAAAAAGCCCGAGAATCGACCCTCAATTTCTCGAATTGGCCCTCAGATTTTCATTCCCATTTTGAACCCTAATTCGACCCTATTTAAGCTCCTTTCTTCCTCATTATTGAGGGGGTCGAATTCTTGAGATGTGGATAATCAGAAAAATCCTAAAATCACAATCGACTTCTACATTCAAAGAAGCATTCAAAACCCAAGAAACGGTCTTGTTTCGTAGCTCAATTTTTTTTCGAAAAGGAGGGAGGTTTGTCGATCCCCAAAGCATTTATCACCGGACATTTGAGTTTCAGAGTCAAGGAATTTGCGTAGGAATCTTGCTGTGGTGTAAGCATTATCACTCAGGCTCGTCGTCCCAGTTCTTCCTCTAATACAGGTAACAACCGTTCGAGTTCATTTTGGACTCCTCCCTTGCATATCGGCGAATTTCGAGTCGTCTTATCCTATTAGAATGGTTGAGAGGCTGCTCATAGAATGGGGAAGCTGATTGCAGGATTTGGAGGTCAAAAGGAGGCTGATATACATTCATATACTGTGTATATACAGCCATATATACAGTCAAGAAAAGGGGTCAAAGGCCCATCTTTTAGCAGGCAGCAGCAGTAGCATCTGGGCAGAATTCTTGTGGGCATTTATTGTTTTGACTCTAACATTTTTGTAGTTGTTTCAATCTAATTAAATTTCCCAAAATTAGCCATTTATGTTGATTTTCTTTTTTGATTTCTCTTTAATGATAGAATTGTTTTCTACAAATTGGGTTTTACTGGAAACTTTGCAGAATTAGTTATTTCTTTCAGATTTAGTTAAGTTTAGTCAAATTCTTTCAGGTTTAGTCAAGTTCTTTCAAATTTAGCCAATTTCTTTCAAATTTGGTTAAGTTTTTGTCAAATTCTTTCAGGTTTAGTCAAGTTCTTTCAGATTTAGCCAGTTTCTTTCAAATTTAGTCAGAGTCTTTCAAGTTTAGTCAAGTTCTTTCAAATTTAGCCAATTTCTTTTAAATTTAGTCTAATTCTTTCAAGTCTAGTCAAGTTCTTTCAAATTTAGCCAATTTCTTTCAAATTTAGTCGAATTCTTTCAAATTCTTTCAGGTTTAGTCAAGTTCTTTCAATTCTTTCAAATTTAGTCAACATTTTCAAGTTTAGTCAAATTCTTTTAAATTTAATCAATTCTTTCACATTTGGTCACATTCTTTCAAATTTAGCCAATTCTTTCAAAATTAGTCAACTTTTAAACTAATCAACCTTTTCAAAGTCAATCAAATCTTTTAAAAGTTAGTCAACTTCCTAATCATCGGTCAACCACACATTAGCGGCCATTTTGAATGATTAAGTTCTTCTCAAAGTGAAAATTGAACCCAAACCCGTCCTTTGGTGTTTTTAAAAGGATTTTTCTGTTAGGTCTTTTTAAATGTTTATTAGTTTCCTAATTATCCTTAAAATTAGATGGCGACTCTTTCAAATTTCGAGAATTTGATTTGTACTTAAATCAATTAAGTATTAAATCAGATTTTCAAAATTAAAGTCCATTTTTTGAATTAACACTCTTAATTATTTTATTTATCAAAAAGTTTCATTCATCCATGATTCTCTAATCACCAGATTTTCAAAATTAAAGTCCATTTTTTGAATTAACACTCTTAATTATTTTATTTATCAAAAAAAGTGCCGAAAATTATATGAAGCCGACAGGGTATCAATATATTAATGGAATATCACAAAGAATTATGTTCAATCCTATATGATACCGGTATGGTATCAATATACTGACGAAGTATCACAAGAATATATATTTTACTAATTTAGAGTTTGATAAATGAAAAATTACGTAATTAGGCAAACATATGACATTTATTTATCTTATACCACTATAGTTTGAAATTACAATTTATAGCTATAGTTAAGGTTTTGTTGTTATAGTTAGGAGTTTGCTGCTATTTTCTTTCTCTTCTCTTCATCTCTTTCGCCTCTCTTTGTAATTTCTTGCCAAATATACAATTACGTATGTATATCAGCTGAATATATATAATTACTTTGGCAGATATACATAGTCAATTCGACAAATATACATATACAATTCGCCTCTCTCCACTCTCTGCTCTCTCTCGATAGCGTTCGCCTCTCTCCTCCTCTCAATCTCATTTGTCAGATGTACAAATACATATGTATATTAATTATATATATACAATCATTTGACATATATACACATACAATTTGACAAATATACATATACAATTCGTCTCTCTTCTCCCCTTCGGGTTACAAAGCCAAAGTTATACCGTGTAATTATGTAAAATATAACTATTTGACCATATTAGGTTTCAAGCCTAGACTATTTATGAAAATTCTCCTTTAATAAATAAGTTTGTGACTTTAAAATTTTTCTCTTAATTGTTCTATTTCTTAAAAAAAAAAAAGAAGTCAGAAATTATATGATACCAATAGAGTATCAATATGCTGATAGAGTATCACAGAGAATTAAGCTCTAATTCTATATGATATTGACATGATATCAATATACCGACGGAGTATCATAAGCAATTTGTTTGATTTTCATAAACAATGCTTTGACAAACTCTTTAAGACTTATGTTAACAACATTTTAAAAAGGAAAATAATATGTTAAATTGTAATTTTTAAAAAGAGATACTTGAGATAGTTCACGGGATATTTTTATAAATAAATAACTTCAAGTTCACAGGATATTTTTATAAATAAATAACTTATTTTTTAAAATTATTAATACATATTAAAATAATTAATTATATCATAACTTATCTTCAAATAAAATGAGGTTGAGAATAAGTATTCGAGGATTAATTATTTTGAAATAAATTATTTCAAATATCATATATATGAAATAACTTATCTCATTATTATAATAGAAATATAAGATAGATAATCCAAAAATTATCTAATATCTTCAATTAAACATAAATAAAATAATCTTATATATATTTTTTTATTTGTTTGTTTTCTATATGGTGTTCGATGCCCACATTGGATTCCGATTATATTTGCATTCATGCCGCAAAAAGCCCTATTTAGAGAGAAATACTACTTACCGAGAATTTTTTAATTTTGAAGATTCAAACTCAAGATTTCTAATTAATAAAAAATATCCTCATTTTATTTCTTAATATAATCATACCTTATATTTCATCTCAAAGTCGTGCGATACGTACGACCTTCCTAATCCTAATCATAAATAATTACAAGTTGCAAAGCGTGGTCCGTGTCGGCGGAAGAACGACGTCGTATCTCTGCTTTCCACTTTCAGATTATTTCTGGTTATTTCTTAAACCATGAAAGAGAAAATAATCAGAAATTAAAAGGGAGAAGACAGAAGAGAAAAAACAAAAAGAATTATACATTTTCTTTTCTCAAACTCCATTTTCTCAGATCTCTTTCTTCTTCTTCTATTCTCTCTTTCCAATACCCATTTTCCGTTTCATTCATCCATGATTCTCTAATCACATTGTCCTTTCAAGAATCACCCATAAACCCAAAAATCCAATCTTTTTCGTTTCTTGAAAGTCCCTATGTAATCTCTCTTTCTTTTTCTACTTCATCATTTATGGGTGCAATCTTTGATGGGTCATTGTTGTTTTTTTTGGATACTTCTTAATTTTTATGCCTTTGTTATCTATTTTATGCTGTATATTGTGTTCTTTCTTCTTTTGTGGTCATTCTTAGTTCTGTGTTGTTTTATCGACTCTTCTTTTGGTTAACAGGACATGGCATTGAAGAGGGGTTCATCAGGTTTAGGCATCCAAAGGAACAGAAACGCTGGATCTAGCTTCCCAATTGTGATTCTCATATTCTGTTCATTCCTTGCTCCTTTGATTTTCTTCGTTGGACGTGGCCTATACACCTCTACTTCACTTGGTTAGTTTATATTCTCTCATTATCACAAAATATTTGTATTTATGGGGTTTGATATCTTCTGTTTATATCATTACTGGAAATTGAGTGTGTTTCAACTTAGTTTGTACAAATTGAGAGCTTGATTAGTTTCTTTTGTTAACTGCGTACTTTCATTATGTGTATTCAACCATATCTCAGTCGCAAGCTTAATTGCATACTTTTGCTTTCGTTTTGGTGTAAAAAGGAACTAGTAAATGAAACAGAATCAATACTTTAGCCTTACTTAGCCTCTAAGATTGGAAAGAGATTCTTCTGTTGTTTTTCCCTCACTTGTAGATGCTACAACCATTCCTCAGTGCTTGCTTTATAAGACAATCCCTTCCTCTTTAAAAATGTGTTCTTTGTTAAATGCATGAGAATACATCTATTTTAGGCTAAAAAGTTTGCTGAACTCTTTTCATTGAGTTCATCGATTTGGATGTTGGTAGGATTACTAAGTTTTGTTGCTTCTAGTTGGAGACATAAGGTTAGTGCCTTCTGCCTTCATAATGACAAATTCACTCTTTGATTTGTGTACTCCTAGTAAAAAGTTATACTTGTGCTATACTATAAAAGAAAGAAAGAATATGTCATATACCTGTGTTGAAATTCCTTGATGGCCCATATTTATCAACCATCTCTGGATATCGGCTCTGAAGCATGTTGTCTTGGGAAATCTGAAGGCTTTACACTTCTTGAAGTGTTCAAGTGTGATAAATGTTGGTTATTTTTAGCCCATTTCTATTGAGAGTTGATAGATTTGGTAGTAGAATTTGATTTGCCTAATTCTGCTGCTCCTGTGATCTGTTGACTTCTTACATGAGGTTAGTGAGTTCTAGTACCAACTCTCTTCCGTCGAGAGGTGGCGGGCTTTGACTTTAATTCTCACTGTGTCAATGGATATAGGAACTTTCTGTTGATGTGCGTATTATATTGATACCAACGTGTTCCTGTTGTGGTTTAAAAGGAATTACATTTGTTTATTTTACTGAAATCTTTTCAGTTGCTCTGCATTAGGCAGAGAATTATGATGACGTCTTGTGGACATGAATTTGGATTCTGATTTCAGGTTTCCATTTTTGTTTTAGATCTGCAGCAGAAACTGCAAACGGCATGCTTTTGTGATATCAATTTAATTTTGGAGTCATTGGAGTTTACTGTTTACTGTATTGGTATTAGTCTGGGGGACTAGAGCACTTGTGATGTGTTTCCTTTCGTTAGCTTTTAGAACTTTCCTTCCATCCCATTATATGAGGTTTTTGATTGGACAGAGAAACCAAGATGTTAATTTGACTTATATATTATCTTAGCATGTGGAAGTAAATATTAAATAGTTAAAAGGTTATTTTGATGGTTTATTTTCAAAGAATTGCTGGAGATTGTTGGAAAAACACTTCCCTTTTAGTGAATAGGATTCACATTTTCGACAACCCAAGATAAAAAAGAGCAATAGTTTGTGATGGAAAGAGTAGTATATTTCAGACGTGATAATTAGCTGGGGGTGGACTCAATACTCCTCAAAATAATCTTAGTTTATTGCTTGAGTCATACATGTTCTAAATCGAAAACCTCTTCCTCCTCTTGGATTGAATTAGAACTTAGAAGTTCATCCGTAGCAAACAACAACGGAACAGAGTAAAAATGAATGGAAAAGATATGCCTCTATTAGGTTATATCATTACTTTAAGAAAGTATTGTACTATATTTCTCTCCTCTGTGTATTTTACTTTTGGATATAGATTTGGTCAAGAAAACAAAAATGTTATAAGTTATTCTGCTCTGCAAGGAACAGTACTCCATGAAGGAGAGACTGATACCACATTTTTGGAATTTGGAGAACATACTTCTTAGTCTTGTATTCCATGTATATCCTCCCTTTTTCAAGATGTGCATCCATCAGAAACTTCCTTGTTGATATAGGGCATTATGATGTCCTAGGGAAAAAAAGTAATAGAACTCTCTTGATTTGCTAAAATGGACAAGTAAAATGAATCATCTATTTTTGATATGGGGGCCAAGGAACATGAAATAGAGGGAGTATATTTCGAAGTAACATTTTGAGATTGAGAAACTGAATCTCAGATATTGCTAACTTATAGTATCTCAGAGTAGTAAGATTTAAAATATACTTCATTGAACTCATTAAAGAGAAAGCAGGGCACTTACAATATTTTGCTGGAAGGGGAGAGGGTTGTTCTTGTTGGTGGAGGGCTTGGGGTAGCCAGTACTAGTCTGATTGTCGTACGATTGAGTGATTAAGCTAAGGTAACAGCTGCATGAGTGGCTGTTCTCACTTCTAAATGGGTGTTTATTATTTTACTTGTGGGATGAAATATTCATGATGTAATTGTTACGAATACTACAGTTGTCTCGCATATTATTCTAAGTTGTCATAACTCAACTCATTGTTCTTCTGCAGATCATAATGATTTTTCAACCACTTCAAGTAAACAGGTAGGCTTTGCTATGTATTGCCCATCAATTATAATTACAGGACGCTGAATGTAGTTAAATAAGGAGGATTTTCATTCTGCTGCAGGATCTACATTGGAGAGAGAGGCTTGCTCTGCAACGAATCAAACCATTGTTGACAAAAGAGGCAAGTTTTCAATTTTTGAATTTTGTTAGTAAGTTTAGCACTCTCCTTTTGGTCTACAATGAGAATAATTTCTTACTCTTTGAGTAATTATGCATACTTTTCAGGTGATTGACGTCATCAAATCCAGTACAGATGATTTAGGACCTCTCAGTCTTGAGTCTCTTAGAAAGAACAATTTGTCTGCTTCTTGGAAATTTGTTGGGCAAGAAATCGTAGCCAAGGAAAGTGCAGCTGATGCAAAGGTCTGGATGAACGTCAGGCTAAGCTTGGATTTTGTTACTAAAATTCGTGTCCTGAAGAATAATGTGACTAGTAAAATACCAATTTTGTTATCTTTTTTGATGTATCACAGGGAAATAAGCCAAGTCAGATAGCTGCTGCAGATTCCAAACCAGAAATCACCAGAAGCAAACGTGATAGTCCCATTGATGGTAATAGCTTGTTACAGATCTTGGTGACAAATTTAGTGTCTCGTGCACATATGAGTAATCAAAGACTGTCTTTTTTTCCAGGGGATCGTTCCCAGTTTCTGGATTCACCCGCTAAGTTGGCCAGAAGGGTATGTATGATTGTCGGCCGATGTAGACTCACATTGACTTTATTTACTTTTGAAATCAGCATTTGGAGACTTGCCTTGTGTGTATGAACAACTGAGTTATAACTATTTTTCAACCATCTCTGCAGCAATTGCGAGAGAGAAGACGTGAAAAGCGTGCTGCTGATTTAGTGAAAAGAGATGATGATGTGAGTGTGAAGCTTGAAAATGCTGCCATTGAACGCTCCAAGTCAGTTGACTCTTCTGTGCTGGGAAAGTACAGTGTGTGGAGGAAAGAAAATGATAATGATAACGCTGATTCAACAGTGCGTTTAATGCGGGATCAAATGATCATGGCAAGGGTGTACATAAGCATTGCAACAATGAAAAAAAATCTTGAATTGGCCCATGACTTACAGGTTCGGCTTAAAGAAAGTCAGCGTGCACTAGGTGATGCAGGCTCGGATGCTGATCTAACACGCAGGTGCTTTTTCTTGATTTTTTGCCATGCTTGATCAAGTTGCTCTTCTCTCTGCTTCATATAGTGGTGAGTAACACATTCATGTTCCCTTGTTCAACAGTGCTCATGAGAAAATGAAAGCTATGGGCCAAGTGCTATCTAAAGCTAGAGAGCAGCTCTATGACTGCAAGCTTGTGACAACGAAACTGAGAGCAATGCTGCAATCTGCAGATGAGCAAGTCAGAAGTTTGAAGAGGCAGAGCACTTTTTTGAGCCAATTAGCTGCAAAGACTATACCCAATGGGATTCATTGCTTGTCCATGCGTTTGACTATTGATTATTACCTCCTTCCTCCTGAAAAAAGAAAGTTCCCAAGAAGCGAGAATCTGGAAAATCCTGATCTCTTCCATTATGCCCTATTTTCTGATAATGTTTTGGCTGCTTCAGTTGTCGTCAACTCAACTATCGTGAATGCTAAGGTAAATTCTGTTTGATATTTCGGAGACCGTCATCCACATTTGCCTTTAAAGATTCTTTTGTGTCTGAGAGAAACTCTTTACTTTCTGGATTGTTACTTGCCACTTGCCAGTGCACTATCATATCATTCAATTCATGATAACAATCACCAAACTTTAAAAAAGCATGCTATAGTTGGGGTACTTTGAATATATTTCACTGCCTTGCATGTTTCTGTAGTTCATCTCCTATATTATTGGCTTTAATGAAATTAGCACTATGTTTCTAGTGGGTTTTTGAAGATTTGAGTTGATATTTTGCAGGAACCAGAGAAACATGTATTTCATCTAGTAAGTGATAAATTGAACTTTGGAGCTATGAACATGTGGTTTTTGTTGAACCCTCCTGGAAAAGCTACAATCCATGTTGAAAATGTTGATGAATTCAAGTGGCTTAATTCTTCATATTGTCCTGTTCTGCGGCAGTTAGAATCTGCGGCTATGAAAGAATACTATTTCAAGGCTGCTCATCCTAACACCCTATCTGCTGGTTCCTCTAACTTGAAGTACCGGAATCCCAAATATCTTTCAATGCTCAATCACCTAAGGTTTTATCTCCCTCAGGTTTATCCGAAATTGGATAAAATCCTTTTTCTTGATGACGACATTGTTGTGCAGAAAGATTTAACAGGATTGTGGTCAGTTGACCTTCATGGGAAAGTGAATGGTGCAGTTGAAACCTGTGGTCAGAGTTTTCATCGTTTTGACAAGTACCTGAACTTCTCAAATCCTCATATTGCTAGAAACTTTGATCCAAATGCCTGTGGGTGGGCATATGGCATGAACATGTTTGATCTTAAGGAGTGGAAGAAGAAAGATATAACGGGCATTTATCACAAGTGGCAAAACATGGTAAGAATTCGTGTCCTTTCCATCCGTCTTAATTTTACTTAGTTATTTTTTTTATTCTAGCTCTAACTGGTTTCATAGCACATGAAGTCTGTAAAATGACATATGGACTAGACTTGATGTTTCTCCTTCCTAAATTGTTCTTTTACGCCGTGTAGATATTTATTCCCCCAAAAACATAAACAAAAAAGATATTTATTCCCAGAACCCAATATTTCCTTAATATAGAATTGTACTTGATATTTGAGTTCTTTACTAAGTTGGACTTTGGTTCTCTTCTACCTTTGCATTTAGAATGAAGACAGGGTCCTCTGGAAACTGGGAACTCTACCTCCAGGTCTGATCACATTTTACGGGCTCACACATCCACTAGACAAGTCGTGGCATGTGCTCGGTTTGGGATACAATCCAAGCATTGATAAGTCGGATATTGAGAATGCAGCTGTGGTACATTACAATGGTAACATGAAACCGTGGCTGGAGTTGGCAATGACAAAGTACAGGCCATACTGGACCAAATATATTAAATTTGACCATCCATACATGCGCAGCTGTAAACTAAGTGAATGAAGGTTCCATGAAAGCAGCAGTACATGAGTTGATCTACTCTTCTGTGTGACAGGACTGGTCACGTACCTATAATTTGATTGTGGCCGATGAGAGCTCTTCTGTAGCGCGCAAATGTCACCTAATTCTTTATTCTTCTCCTGTGAGTCAAAATATATCCATTTTAGAGTTTCGATCCCCTTGTTCGCCTGTAACCAGTCCCCTCTGGCCTCTACTTGGAGCTAATGCTCAATATTAGGTAAAGAAAGAGCTTGTAATTTTATTTACTCTTGCGTATTCTTTGAACAACAAATGATATTCTAGAATTAAATCCAAGTTCTGTCAGTAAAGTTTATTCTATTTTGTGTGGTGAACGTACAAAATGCAAGACAACTTTCTCGAATCCAAAGTGCAAATAGAGTTTTGGGATGTGTCTGTGATATAAAGTATAGTACGCATTTGCATCTTCTGTGGTTGAGAAAATTTACAAGAAAAAAACAGGAAGCAAATGGGCTGTTACCCCCTTTAGTGCGAACCACTTATATAAAGTTACTGAATCGAATCCTTGAAAAGGCAATATCCTAACCATTGGACCAAAGGGACTTAAAAGCTAATTCCTCAAACCTCACTTTCCTATGAAAAGTTACCTGTAAAAATCATTTCAATAATTTGATGGTATAAAGTAAATTTAAACCCACGCACATGAAAATGAAAAGCCCATGACTGATTGATTGATTATTTGTCAGCCATAACATGCTCGACTCCTACTTTATAGCACAAATTAATTACAATGGATGAGGGACAATATAGGCATGTGAAAGACGAGTAGGCAAGCACGGGGTTGTGCTGGTCAGCTTTAAATTGTTGAGTGTCGATTGACTGAGGAAACTTTCATCATGTAACTGGTTATAAATATGCCTATGAAAGACGAGTAGGCAAACACGCGAATTCTACCGATCATCGTTCAGCTTAAAGCTACAATAATAGTAACATTGAATTTTTTTGGGACCTCATAGGCACATATGTACAAATTAAGAGGACATTGATAAGTAATGCTGTTGTTTTTTTCTTCAAAATTTGGCTACTAAGATATGGTTGTTGCGCTCTGCCCCATCTCTCCATCTTTTATGAAGAGAATTTTATTGTTAAAAGAAAAATCTTCCTAAAGACTCGTTACTCATAGTTAATATACACTAATTATACATGTATTATACATTTCTCGATTATTCTTTTTATTATCTTGGATACCATTTCTCTCCTGTCTCCAACACATGGTGTTGTGTTGCAGCCTACTTTTCTCAAATTCACAATAACGGAAGGTGAGAAATGACTCAAGGAATTTGAAAAAAATTAGAATTTTTAAACTATGAAAAAAGTATGTGATTCTTGACTGTCTCATAAATAATTTCACCTAGCTTACATATATTCTGAATGTGTCTCGTGTGAAAAAAAATATATTTCATGAAAAATATTTTCTTGAGAATATATTTATATTTTTGGAAAATATGTGATTTTGTTGCGCTTTTTCTTTCTCTTCCATATTTCATGAGTAAATAAAAAGATGTTGCATCAAGAGTATTTATAGTATAAGATAATACAGAGATAATGAGTTTGAAATGCTCATTTTCCTTGGTAGATGTTTGGGTTTATGATTTGGTAATTTCAAATGGCAAAAAGTGGGATTTGAGATTTTAAATTGTGATTTTAATTTTTTAAAATTATATATATATATATATGAAAAACTACTAGCTTGTGCCTTGTTGCAGAAAATTCGTACACAATAACGGCTCCATTGTAAATGTAGTGAGTTAATATTAATTATGAATTATTTTAACAGAAAGCAACTTAATATTTATTTTTAACTCTAGAGTTATTCAATTATATGTTTTTTCTCAGTAAGTCACTCAGTTTTTTTATTCAAAAGTCACTCAATTATTAATGTTTTATTAATTCTCAAAATAGGGCTGCTTATCGAATGAAAAATTTCATTAATATTTGATTTATCGGATATTAGTTTATAAATTTACTAATCCTTTAGCACCTATAATATATCGATTGGTTCGGTAACAGATTAGCAATTATTAAATGGTTATTGGGTGATGTATCCGCTAACCTCTAATCTCTATAATATCTTTTATTTGGATAAACGCATAGTCATGTCTTATAAAATAAATATTTCTTTTTATTATTTTAAATACAATGAGCCACACATATGAAATGAAACGCCAATGCATCGAAATGATTGAAATAGCCTGATTGATTGATTATTACATATGTCCAAGCAAGATTTCAATAAAAAATATAATGCATTATACATAATCATTATTATTGTATGGACAAAATTGTTAGCCATAACATGCTCAACTCCTAGTTTATAGCACAAATTAATTGGACAATAACTTTGTAATGGATGGGGGAGAAAATGGTTAAAAATAGGCCTGTGAAAGACGAATAGGCAAACATGCGAGTTGTATAGGTCAGTTTTAAACTGTTGAGTAACAATTGGCTAAGGAAACTTCCATTAAGTAGCTGGTTACAAATAGGCCTATGAAAGACGAGTAGACAAGCACATGAATTATACCGATCAGCTTGGTTAAACCAACAAATAATAGTAACATTGAAATTTTTTGGGACCTCATAGGCACATATGTACAAATTAAGAGGACATTGATAAGTAATGCTGTTGTTTTTTTCTTCAAAATTTGGCTACTAAGATTTGGTTGTTGCGCTCTGCCTATCTCTCCATCTTTTGTGAAGATAATTTTATTGTTAAAAAAGAAAAATCTTTCTAAAGACTCGTTATTTATAATTAATATATACTAATTATACATATATTATACATTTATCGATTTTTTTTTAATTATCTTGGATACCATTTCTCTCTAGTCTCCACCACATGCTGTTGTGTTGCAACCTTCTTTTCTCAAATTCACGGTAAAGGAGGGTGAAAAATGACTCAACGAATTTGAAAAAACTAAAATTTATGAACTATAAGAGAAGTATGTGATTTCTGACTTCTCTCATAAATAATTTTACCTAATCCCTCAAGATTGTGAGCTAGATGCTCACATATATTTTGGGTTTGTCTAGTATGAAAGAAAATATATTTCATGAAATATTTTTTTGAAAATATAATTATATTTTTAGAAATGTGGTTTTGTTGCCTTTTTTGTTTTTTATGTTTCATAAGTAAATAAAAAGATGTAACATCAAGAGTATTTATATATAAGGAAAAAAATATGGAGATAATGAGTTTGAAATGCTCATTGTTCTTGGTAGATGTTTAAACTTATGATTTGGTAATTTCAAATTTTTTAAAAAGTGGGATTTGGAATTTCAAATCGTGATTTTAACTTTTTTTTTGTTTCAAAAAATAAAAAAAATTTGTAAATCTTGATTCATAAGTTTTTATATATTTGTGAAAAAAAAGACTCTCATTTTAAATTTTGAAAAGAAAAACTCATTACTAACGTGGAGAGATTATTCGTATCATGTCATAAAATGATTTTATTAAATAATAGCTAGTAATTATTATTAGTGTTAACTATAGTAAACCTTGATAAAATTACGTGTATCTAAAAAAATTATCATCACAATCATTTATTCATGAAAGGAATACAAGGATCTGTGATTACCAATGAAATACCTCAGGAGTTAAGATTTGATATTTTTTTATGAACTATGGTTTGCTCAATTAGTAAAATTATCTAAGAATTGCCAAAATTTTACAGTTTTTCCAGCTTATGAAATTTTCATATTTATAAAAAAAAATTAACTTATAAAATAAATTATATGTCGAAATAAAATTCAACTTCATATCAAAATTAATTTCAAATATATCCAAAAAAATCTTCTTTTCCTAAAATAAAAAGATGAACGTATTAGCATTTGCTTTTCCAAAGAACACCAACTAATTAACTCATGTACTTAATTAATACTCCCTCTATTCATCTTTATTTGTCCCTTGTTGACTTGACACAAGAATTAAGAAGTAGTAAATGATAGCACTAGTTTTACCAAATTACCCTTTGAATATAGTAAATACCATGCCTTGAAAAATATGAAAGGAAAATGACTATAATAAATGATAAGGATAAATTAGGAACTAAATATAAAATTATCTTTTGATTTCATATACTAGACAAGTATTATTGAATATTTCCAAATAGTATAGTGGACGAATAAAGATGAACGGAGAGAATAGCTTCTAGCTTGTTGCACAAAATTTTTACACAAAAACAGCTCCGTTATGAATGCAGTGAGTTATTATCACTAGTCACTCAATTATGAATTTTTTCACAGAAAGTCACTTAACTTTTATTTTTAATTTCAAAGTCATTCAATTATGAATTCTTTTCTCAGATAGGCAACTGTCAATATTTTACTCTCAAAATCACTCAATCTATTTAATTAGTTTTTATTTTTAACTAATATTTTTAAAATTTAAAATATATCTATTTAAACTATTTAATGATATGCCTCACTTAATCCCGCCTCTAAAAATATAATATGGACTAAATTAGTTGACCTTTATTGGTTATTCCACTAAATTACTCTTTCTTCTCCAATCTTTCTCCTCTTTTGCATTTTTTTTAAAACGCTTTCTTCTTAGATCTTTCTGCTCGATAATTATTATTATTGCATCGACAAAATCTGTTAGCCATAACATGCTCAACACCTAGCTTATAGCACAAATTAATTGGACAATAACTTTACAATAGATGGGGGAGAATAGGTACAAATAGGCCTGTAAAAGATGATTAGGCAAGCACGTGAGTTGTATCGATTAGCTTTGAGCTGTTGAGTGACGACTAGTCGAGGAGATCCGTTACATAGCTAGGTACAAATAGATTCATAAAAGATGAGTAAGCAAGCACACAAATTATACCGATCAATTTTGAGGTGAAAGCTACAATAATAGTAACATCGAATTTTTTTGGGACCTCATAGGCACATATGTACAAATTAAGAGGACATTGATGAATAATGTTGTTTTTTTTCTTCAAAATTTTGGCTACTAATATATGGTTTTCGCGCTCTGCCTATCTCTCCATCTTTTATGAAGACAATTTTATTGTTAAAATCCTAAAGACTCATTACTGTTAGTTAATATACACTAATTATACATATGTTATACATTTATCAATAATTGTTTTTATTATATTGGAATTGGATACCATTCTGGTCTCCACCACATGGGGTTGTGCTGCACATTACTTTTCTCAAATTTACAATAAGAGGGTGAAAAATGACTCAAGAAATTTAAAAAAAAATTAGAATTTATGAATTATAAAAAAAGTATGTAATTCCCGACAAGTCTTATAAATAATTTTACCTAACCCCCTCAAGATTGTGAGCTAGATGCTTGCATATATTTTGGGTGTGTCTGATATAAAAGAAAATATATTTCATAAAAAAATATTTTTTCGAGAATATATTTATATTTTTAGAAAATATGTGGTTTTGTTGATTTTTTTTTTTCTTTTCATATTTTATAAGTTCATACAGAAAATACTGAGATAATGAGTTTGAAATGCTCATTTTCCTTGGTAGATGTTTGGGCTTATGATCTGGTAATTTCAGATTCACCAAAAGTGTGGTTTGAGATTTTAAATTGTAATTTTAGCTTCTTCTTTTAAAAAAAAAACTATGAATCTTGATTCATATGTTTATATATATATTCTGTGAAAAAAAAAAATTCTCATACTTAAATTTTGAAAACTCATGTTCAATGTAAAGAGACTATTCGTATCATGTGAAATAATAATAGCTAGTAATTACTATTAATGTTGGATTAGTAGGTCTTTATAAAATTATGTGTATCTGACAAATTTGTAACCACTTATTCATGAATGGAACACAAAGATACGAGATTTATCAATGAAATATCTTAGGAGTTAGAATTTGATATCTTGTTTATGACTTATAATTTTCTCAATTAATTAAATTATTTAAGAATTGCCAACATTTTATAATTTTCATAGCTTACGAGATTTTCATATTTATAAAAAATAACTAACTTAAAAAAAAAAACTATACGTCCAAATGAAATTCAACTTCATATCAAACTAATTTCAAATTATACCAAAAGAACCCTACTTTCCTAAAATAAGAAGATGAACGTATATTAGCATTTGCTTTTCCAAAGAACACTAGCTAACTCATCTACTTAATTAATTAATAACTTCTAGCTTGTTGCACAAAATTCTTACACAAAAACAGATCCACTGTGAATGTAGTGAGTTAATATCGAGGTCACTCAATTATAGATTCTTTTTTTTACAGAAAGTCAATTTTTTTTTTAATTTTAAATTCACTTAATGATGAATTCTTTTCTCCAAAAATTACTTAACTTTGATTTTTTCACATAAAAGTCACTTAACTATCAATATTTTACTCTCAAAGTCACTCAACCTATTTAATTAAATTTTATTTTTAATCTATATTTTAAAGATTAGAAATATATCCATATCCATTTAAATTATTTGATGATCTGTCCACTTAACCCGTCTGCTAAAACTATAATATGGATCCTATGATTCAAATCAAATCTTGAATATAAATCATACAGGTCCTACCATATTATATTTTTAGGGGGGCAAATTAAGTGAGACAAGTCATTAAATGGTTTAAATGAACATAGTTTTAAAATTTTAAAATGTTGATCAAAAATAAAAAATAATTAAATAGGTTGAGTGACTTTGATAGTAACACATTGATGGTTGAATGACTTTTGAATTAAAATCAAAACTGCGTGACTTTCCGAGAAATGAACCCATAGTTGAATAACTTTAAAGTTACAAATGAATATCGAATGACATTCTGTGAAAAAAATCTATAATTAACTGACGATATATGATATTAACTCTAAATATATCACGATCATTGGCATTTTCATGAAAGTACTTACAAGATATACTATATCGATCACAATAACTACCATATAAAAAAAATATTTTTTAATTTTTTCATATTTAATTGATCAAAATACATGAAACAGTATCTAAAAAAGTGAAGAGAATATATATGGAAGTTAGTGAGAACGACGCAACAGTGGCAATATTGTTACTTACTTTTAGATTCCAACTTTTCACTTTGCCGACTTCTCCAATGAAACTCACTTGTCTTTTTTACATAACACCTCACACTTAATTAAATAGGACCAAGTGTATATATAATTACCCTTACAAGGAAAATGATATATCACCTATTTATTTATCTATATGTATCAAACAAAGTAAGTTTTTGGACAGGATTGAGTTTATATTGTAATTGTATTGTTTGTTCTTCGATATTTATATTGAAATTCAAGTTCGCATGAAGTAGGACTTTATTAGGAAGGTAGCGTTTTCTATCTGGTATTTTGTCATACTAAAATATCGAACTTCAGATCTCTAATTAAGGAAGAAATTAATGGTCCCACCTACTACATCATATTCTCTGATAGTTTTTCATAGTTCTATTGTATATATCCACTAATAATATGAACATAAATAATTTTTTATACAATTTAACGTATTGTAGAAGATTATGTGCGTTAGTCTTTTTTATTTTATTTTATATAGATTACTAATTTTATTAATTACTATACAAGTAGTTATCTTTAGTTACCTTTAAGGTTGACTTTATAACGATTCTTTACCTCATAATATTCCAGATAATAAAATTAGTCAATAATAAAAATATAACCTCCAATCCATTCAAGATTACTAATTTTATTTGTTACTACAAGTAACTATCTTTAGTTACCTTTAAGGTTGACCTTATACCAATTCTTTACCTCATAAGTATTCCAGGTAATAAAATTAGTCAATAAAAATATAATCTCCAACCCATTTGTCTTCAAAATATTCTCTAGTCTCAATTGGTTCAAGTAAAAATGCAGGTCCAAACGTAACTTAAAAAAACTCAAAAATTTCTAATTTCACGAACTTTAAAATCTATGATCAAACGGGAGATCCACTCATTTATTAACTCGTGTCTATTTTGATTAACCAAATTCAATCTAACCCCATCCATTTGACATCCTAATGAGTACACATATACCTCTAATTCTTGTTCTAGCCCTTTCCCCTATATATATAGTTGTAACAACATGGTCTATTAAGAAAAAGTGCATTTTAACAAACACTCTTCCAATGATTTCATCATCATATGCAACAACAACAACAACAATGCATGATAAATCACAAGTTGATCAAGAAACATCTCTTGTCTTTGATTTCCTTAAAAACAATTCAAACATTCCTCAAAAATTTATATGGCCAGATGATGAAAAGCCATGCCCTCAGCCACCACCACTATTACATGTTCCTCCAATAGACTTGAATCACTATCTCTCCGGTGACCCCCTCGCGGTCTCCAATGCCACTCACCTTGTCAATGAGGCATGTCGAAAGCATGGCTTCTTCCTTGTCGTTAACCATGGCATCGACTTGAAGCTTATCAATGAAGCTCACAAGAATATGGATTTCTTCTTTGGAAAATCTCTTGTGGAGAAGGAAAGAGCCAAGAGAAAAGTTGGTGATTATTGTGGTTACGCTAGTAGTTTTACTAGTAGATTCTCTTGCAAACTTCCTTGGAAAGAAACACTTTCTTTTAGATATTCTGCTGAGTTCCCCCATTCAGATAATATAGTCCAAACTTACATCTTGAATGTCATGGGCCAAGAGTACACTCATTTTGGGTAAGATAATTTGGTTCTCTATTAGCCAAAATGCTTTTATGTGATGTGCATTATTATTCTACAAGTTTTACTTTATAAATGAGCATAATTGTTAGAACATACTAGCAATATTTCAAGAATTAGCTTTTAGTAGAACACTGCATGTCATGTCATGAGTGTGGTTCGTCACAAAAACTGATCTGGAGTAGATTTTGAAGACAAATGTCCAAAATTTGATCAAACTTGATGACAAATAGATATTTGAAGATAAATATTTAAAATATGATGAAATTTCATGGTGCTAATTTGTGAGACATAATATAAAGTTTCCTTAGATACAAACTAAGTATGGGGGAATAGGACAAAAGGTTAAAATTATTGATGTGTCACATTTCCATGTTGGGTTAAAGTACTTCCTTCAACTTTTATCTAGTCTTTTCTTACTAATACATGTATGTAACTTGTAGGGATGTGTACCAAAAATACTGTGAAGAAATGAGCAAGCTTTCCCTTAGTGTGATGGAGCTACTAGGGGAGAGTCTTGGAGTGGGAAGAGCCTATTTCAGAGATTTTTTTGAAGAGAATGATTCAATAATGAGATTGAATTATTACCCAATTTGCCAAAAGCCTGATTTCACTCTAGGGACAGGACCTCACCGTGATCCTACTTCCTTAACCATCCTTCATCAAGATGATGTTGGTGGCCTTGAAGTCTTTGTGGATGAAAAATGGCACTCTGTTCCTCCAAACACAAATGCTTTTGTGGTCAACATTGGTGATACATTCATGGTAAGTACAAAAATCTAAATATTTTTAAAAGAGAAAGAAAAAAAAAGGATAATTAGTTTCAAGGGTATAAGTTAGTCAAAAAGATGAATGAAGAATATTTTTAGACTCAAAGGTAAATGACAGGGGTATTTTAGGCCCAATAAGTGGATGAAGGACATTTTTGTACTATTTCCAATAATTCAAGGGCATTTTAGGCCCTTCTCTATTTCACTTTTGTACATATTTTAACCTGTTGTAGCAAGGGGTGGAGCTAGGAGCGCAAGGGGTTCATCATTCGCCAAAAACCTACATTACAAAAGTAAAGTCAAAACTATTTTTTGTTTATAGTATATGATAGATGTGGGTTGCTAACCTCGATAAATTAATAGTTACATAAAATTATGTTTTAGGTGACCTGGTAGTGTGAAAATTACAGTTTAGAATAGAAGTGGATAGGAAGGATCATATTATTCCTTTCACAATCACACAACATTACAAATGCTAACTCATTGACAAAACAAACATGAAAGCACATATTTATGGTTCCAAAAGAACAACATGAGAGACAAAGGCATGGGAATGTGACCCCCCACTATATATTTGATGCTAACAAAACATGGTTACATATATTCACTATACATCATGTGTTAATGTGTGATGTAATGAAGTGGCTAATTTGGAATGTGAAATAATTATCAGGTAATGTCAAATGGAACATACAATAGTTGCTTGCACAGAGCAGTTGTAAACTGTAGAAGAACAAGGAAGTCATTGGCATTTTTCTTATGTCCAAAGAAGGACAAGATAGTAAGGCCACCAAAAGAGCTGATTACTAGGAATCCACCAAGGAAGTTCCCTGATTTCACATGGCCACTGTTTCTTGAATTCACTCAGAAACATTACAGAGCAGACAAAAATACTCTTGATGCCTTTGTCCATTGGCTTCGACACACAACCTCATAATTACAACTACATATCAACTTTTATTTATATTTGTACTGCTATATGCTTTTGAACTCTAGTTTAATAACTCGGCTATCTATCTGAACTTTCACTTTGCTGGTGAAACATCGATTCTTCACCCTATCCCTATCCCCAATTTTAAAAAATAAAAGTTACAGCTGTACTCCAAGAACATATGATTTGAGCAGCTAGCTTATAGAGATTATACAAGATTATCAACCTATATATATGTGGCTTTTAATTTCATCTGTTTTCCTTTGTCCCTTTGGTTGAGTAATATTGCCCTATGTGGTGTCAAAACATTCAACTTTTTTATGATATGATATAAGCCTGCAGGACAATTGAATGATCAAGTAGTGGAGTTTATACATCATAGACAAGTATGTACTGTGTACTGCAGAGTGATCATCTTTTTGTTGGTCCACTGGAAAAAACTAAATTTTCTAAGGATCTTTCATAATTTACGTGATTTAAGTCTCTGTGACACCTAAGATAGAGGCCGGACCGACGAGAGTGGATCCTAGAGAAGGACTGACAGATTTTTAGGCTGACACGAGGTGCAAATGATACTTATAGGAATAAAAGAGAAAAAAATGGAAGATCTTATAAGTTATGACATAAGTTTACATGGTGAGTGCACATTTGGGCGCAATCATGGAGTAGACCATGGGATAAATCTGTGAGATATGTTGTGCCAAGTGGAAAATACGTGTTATGGACTTAGATTGTGACAGAATCTTCCTAGATTAACACATCTTCTTCATGTCAATCTCCTTCATTAGCCAAAAAATTCAGCACATTTAATTAAAATTTGTTTGCCGTACTTCGATTTGTATAATAGTGGCTTTATTTGCTTCCAACAAATACTTTGCATAATAACCCTAAAAAGGTACATATTAATTATTATTGTATGTGTATCAAGCAGGCACACATGCTAATTTCTACCTCCAAAGTATTTATTTTGCTAATTAATTAACTCTAATTTGATGCTCTACAAAGTTGTGTAATTAGAATTAAACTAGCTTCATCTTACCAAAATATCTCAATATCTAAAAGCAGTACCATCTCCAACTTTAAGTTTCAACACCTGCCAAGATATACGCCATCAGTATTCAGTACACACTACTAAAAATAATGTATTATTTTGATTGAATCAGTTAGAAAAGAAAAAATATGAATGTTTTCACATTACAAAAATTTCTTAGTATTTCAATGAGATTTGTTTCCCACCATATGTTTTCCCAGTGACCTGTTTGATGAGAATGCCAACAGAAAAAAAATCATATTTTATAATACAAATTACTCCTTGCGTCGCGGTTTGAAAAACCTTTGTTTTCATTGTTGGTATTATTGGATGACATAGTCACTATAAAGCTATATGCCAATAATGTACTAGGGTGAAAACCGTACATGGCTACTAACTGTTAAAAAACACGGCCAAAAAGTTTTCAAATTAGTTTGTGGGAGACACAGTCCCTGTAAGCTATGCCAATAATGTACTAGGGTGAAAAACGTACATGGCTGCTAATTATTACTCTCTTCGATTCTTACAAATTTATGTAATTGAGAATATCTTTTTCAAGTTAAATTATTCTCGATTAAAGTAAGATAACATGCAAAATGATGTCACCTAAAATGAGACGAAGGAAATAAAAAAATATGGCCGAAAGGTATTCAAATTATTTCCTTTTTCTTATCAAATTGGTTATTGTGGGGTATCAAGTAGGGTTGAGGGAGAAGGAGTACAAAGAGTTCATCTTGTCCTCCAATATTGATATTCTCCTCCCTGTATCAATGTTTGCATCGACTTATATTATTTTACCAATTATCAGAGTACATTACTTTTCTTTTTTTTTATTTTTAAATTGAACGTATTAAATAATCATAATTAATTTATATATAATGATAAAGTGGCATACCTTCATTAGTTTGATTCCTATCCTAAAGATATTGGAAAGGCAAATTCCTTTAGGGGACCATTCTTCACTTTCTATTTGTTCATGGACACTTTTATGTCTAAAGTGTAACATTTTCTGTAATTCTCAAGATGTGCTTCTTTTTCCATTATTTAATTTGTATCACATCCAATTACGACGACTCTGCTCCTATTAGAATTTGGATATTATATGTGTAACCAATCTGCTATTAAGGATACATATGACAAAGAGATATAATAGAGACTGCATGAATTATATTTCTATTTTTATTTTCGAAAAGAACTCATAATTAAGTGTGAGATAACTAGTTATGCTTTGAATGAATTAGTGGGAACTTCAATATTCCACCAGTGAAATAACTTGAAGTGAAATGACAACTTTATATGTTTAAAAGCTAAAGTTTGTGGTGAAAGCATCTTCAAGATTGCAGCATATATCTTCTCTAAGAATTAAAAAGACAAAAAGATGAAGTCTTTGACAAGAAATTTCGAGAGATTAGGAAGATGAAAAAGTTCCACTTCAATTCCATCATCTGAATTTGACTACATAAAAACAACTTAAGTGTTTGCAAGAGGGCCATTTACTTAGTTCCTTCATGTGACACAATATTCTCCAATATTCAATTCACCAATATCACCACAACATATACATATGCTTTAATTCTTTCGTCGAGGGTCTATTTGGAAAGTCATGTGATAATTCAAATTGGTATAATTACTACGCTAGTAATTACTATACCCTCACTATCATATTTGTTTATCAGAGTGTAATTACAAGTGTGTTGTTTGGTTGTGCGAGTGTGATTACAAGGTTATATTAAATTTTAAAAATAAAAGTTAATTGTCTAAACTAAAAATTTATATTAGACAAGTATAGATATTTATAAATAATATTAAATTAAATATTTAATATGTATATATTGTCTTTCGAATATATATTAATTAGTAAATACATATTCTTAACTAATATTATTAATTAAATATTTAAGATATATATTGTCTTTCAAAAATATATTAAATAGTAAATATATATTCTTAACTAATATCATTAAAAAAATCAATTTATATTTTTTAAATTAGTATATTTTAATTAAATTAATTATAAAAACTAAAAATATAAGTTTTATGCGAGCATCATGAAATTTGTGTTTGAAAAAAATATTAAATATTATAAATCTTAATGTCATAATAAAATTGTTAAAATATTTGATAAAAAAATAATCTATCTAATCTAACTAAAATAATAAATGGCTTGTAATGTGAAGTATCAAGCCAATACTACAACAACAAATGAAACTAAAAAAATATAATTATAAGTTTTAAATTCAAAATAAAAAGATTAACATAATACTCTGCCAAATTTCAATATAACATCCATAAATTTGATTTAAAAGAACAAAAAATACGTATACTTATAACTTTATCCAATAATGAATTCAACTTTTTAAAAATTAGAATGCTACTAAAATCATGTTAGTGAAAAAAATAAAATATGGAATAATTAAATAAAAAAGATAATGTGAAAAATTGTATGGAATCACATGACATATAAATATTGAGAATAAGAAAGAAATGAAAAATAAATATTATGAAATAAAGTATAGTTTCAAAAAAATTAGAATAATAAAAATAAAAAAATTTAAACTAATCAAATACAAAATAAATAAAAATAAAAATATAAAAATAAAAGAAAGAAATTTAAAAGTAGCAGCATGTAATTACACCATGCAATTTATCTACAAATCACAACATACTCCTGTGAATTTGACAGTATAATTACATCCAATTACATGTCGACCAAGTAATTAACTGTCCAATTAACCAAATAGGTCAGACAATGTAATTATATTCAGTTACACCAAATTCAATTACCCGGGTGCCTTCCAAACAGGCTCCTAGTGTTTTATTGATAAAGACATGTATTGTCTACTTCGACTAAATATGCTTCACAAATTTCTCTTTTCGGTGGAACTCAAACATGTGTGACGTAACAAGTTAATTTATTTATGTCTTATAGTTATAACTTTGTTAGATTCTATACTTTAATTTCATATCTCATTTAGATGTAAGGTTTGCCTTAGGTATTATGATTGATTAGCACCCTTTATTCATAAGCTTACCTGTCAAAAGAAGTCTATCAGTCCTTCGCTCTGATTCATCCCCGTTATGGATGTCATATCATTGAGGTTTGGCTACCTATAATCTAGCAAGCCTATGATTAATTAAGCAATCATTTATATTATAATGAAATAATTAAGGTTCGTTTTGGATGGAGTTGAGTTTGGTTCAAGTATGTTAGTACAAGTTCCAAAATATCAAGTGACTATATTATATATTATTAAAAAAGAACATTGCATGGGAAGTTATCCTTAAGACAAAATGCATCTTCCTTTATTTAGGCTTTTTTTTTTGTACCTTGATGATATGATGATTCTATATACTACTAGTTCTTTGTACCTTGATATATATAACATAATTATTCGGCATATTCCATTTTTTGATGTAGACCAACCAAATATGTCCTCTTTTAATTTATGTCTCACTAATTGTACTATATTATCGACCTTTTCTTTTCTAAGTGATTTCTTGTCTCAATATAATAGATTTTAATTCTCTGAAAGAATACCTTCTTTTAGGAAACTATAATACTAATATATATACACAAAAAATTTTGATTTGTTTTCATCAAAAACATATATTTTCGATGATTTTATTTTTTTCGCAAAAAGTCCCAAAATTTGATAAGAGTTCTAATGAACCTCGGAATTTTAAGTTTTCCTAGATCCGTATTGACAATTGAGATCTACTTGATAAGAAATTTCATTCTTTTATAGGATAGATAAATAAATATAGAACTTCATAAGTACCATTCATTAAAAAGGAGGAGAATTTTTATAAATAACTTAGGCTTGAAATTTAATATGGCCAAATAACTATATTTTATATAATTATATGACATAGATTCGGCTATGTGACACCTGGAGGGGAGGAGAGATGTGAGCGAGATCGAGAAAGGAAGGAGAGAGACAAATTGTATATATATGTTTCGTCAAATTGTATGCGTATATCTATCAAATAATTGTATATGTGTAACTAATATACACATATATTTGTATATATGGCAAGTGAGATTGGGAGAGGGAGGAGAAAGACGAGTGAGAGAGGGGAGAGAATGTAGATAGACGAATTGTATATGTATATCTGTAGAATTGACTATGCATATCTGTCAAAATAATTATATATATGCAATTGATATATATACATATCTAATTGTATATCTGGCAAAAATTTGCAGACAGAGCAAAGAATCGAGAGAGACGAGGAGAGGAGAGAGAAAATAGCAATAAAACCCTAGTTACGTTTGCCTAGTTACGAGGAGAGGAGAGAGAAAATAGCAATAAAACCATAGTGTAAATATATATCATATGTTTGCCTAGTTACGTAATTTTTCCCAAAACAAAAAGAATAAAGAAGTGGACTTTAATTTGGTTGTAATTCAATCTCAAAAATTAGTGTAAAAGCGAAGAAAACGAGACTCTTATCACCTTTTTATCTGATGACGTGAGACTCTTCAACATTCACCTCACACTGAGGGCTAAATATATATCTTGAGCATGGCAATTTAATATGAGGGATGACCAACATCGACCCAAATACATAGGGCTATATTTGTCAATCAATTAATTTTAAAAAGTTAATTATATATTCGAACCCGATAGGTTCGACTCAAAATTCTAAGAAACACTAATGACTTAAAATGACTAGAATTCTAAAACTCATCATAAGCTTCATATCCCAACTTCACAACTCTGTGCATGTGTTGAGAAAAGTATTGACATTAAAATTGCTATATATTCATTGTATCATATAAGTGGTGCCACAACAAGTACAAACCCAATAAAGTGTTGCCCCCAATCTCCAATTACTCAACACCAAACATTGCTTTCCAGGAGAAGTGCATTAACTAATAAAGTCACCTTTTAGATGTGAAATTCAATTATTCTAAGATATTATTATGAAACGTTTGAATTTTTTTTTTTAAAAAAACAACTACTTTATGCATGGGAAACAATTTTTTCAACCAAAACCAAATTATTCTTACCAATTAATTGGCACATGTTATTGTTACTCCTGTATTTAATAGCAACTCAAGAAATAAAATATAACAGGAAAAATATACAATAGTATCTGAGTCTACAGAATTCGCTATGTGTCCTTAAGAAATTTAATTCTCTCACAGTTTTCGAGGTTTGTCGATTATTTCCTCCCAGGAGAAAACAAATTAACAATTACAAAAATAGCGGTACCTCAAACTCTTGTAGTTTTCAGTGAACTCAAAGAACTAACAATAGATTCACACATAATGAAATTTTATTTCGTAAGAAATGTATGCAGAAGAAGAGAAAAATTGAATGTTTGAAAAAGGCAGAAATTACCTCTATTTATAGGAATTGTTGGGTCCTAATTTACCTGGAAGGTGACTGCTCTGAAGATTTTTACACGTGAAAATTAAAAGTCAGTTAAACTAACTAATTTTGTGAATTAACGTAATTAATAAATAATTTATAATTAATTTATCACAAAAGAAAAGTATCAGAAAATGAAAATTTTGAGATTGGTTAAATAAATTTTGCC